>BQNB010108314.1:0-11340 GCA_026074375.1 Tanacetum coccineum
GATGATGCCTTGAGGAAAACTTGTGATTAATTTGATATAGAGTTTATATACTTGGTTGTAATCTTGTAATGAAATAAGTTGTGTTACTTTTATTGTATAGATATTTTCCTAATACTAGCATATTTTCATTTTGGAGAACCTCAAATATTTAACTGTTGGGGGCCGTGCTTAGCACGGCCTTAAACACTTCCTAGTAAATATACAGATAGTGATATGAGCCTAATCAATTTTATCCATAATCTTAAATATGGGCTTTGGTTATCCGAAAATATTTGTCTAAATTTTTATGAGCCAAAATGTTATAAAAATGGATTTTTTTATTGTGGACGGTTAATGGTTATAATCGGGGTTCAAAATGACAAAGTGATTATTTTCAGTAACGAAACCGAGATTTATCCTTATCAAGATTCACGTTAAACATCAAGGCTAGTTTTTAGGATTTGAATGTCAAAGTGATTATGGGGTTGATTTGGTATTACTTATTTGAGATTGAAGTGGAATTTCACAAAGGCGTGTACTTATTTTATCTTTAAGTCTGGGTTGGTTGGATGCATGACTTTCAAAGATAACTTGCTTGAGCGTTAAGGTTAAAGATTAAGACTTGATCTATCTAGTTATACCTGATGTAAGGAGTTACCTTGTAGTGCTCACAGTGTATAGCTATCACTTAAAGGAGTTACGTTGTGGTGCTCAGTGTCACACGCAGATGCAGTTGTGGATAGTTTCAAGAGGTGTTGTATTTTTTATATACTTTTGATGTCGGGTATATGGTACTCAGAGATTTGCCTCTGCACCGTTCTTCAATCAACAATAGTGCAAGCTTAAGTCATAAATTTGGGGGATTTTACTTCAGTTTCAAGTTTGTCATGTCGGGTTTTCTCCATCAGTGGTCACTACAGATAGCCGACGGAATGATAAGGAGTTGGTAAAGAGTTAGACAGAGAGATTAAAAGAGTAGAGTTGTGATCAACAATTCTCACGGGATAATTGAAGCTACAGAACGTCAATGGTACTTCACAGTCTAAGTAAAATCTTTCAAAATTCTTCAATGTCTTTCATAATTTTTCAAAATTGTTGCTTATGACAAGAACTTCTAGAGTATATGTTCGTACACCTTAATGGTGCTTTCGAGAGTTCGAAACTATCATGGGGGAAAACATGTACTTTGATGTAATCAGGTCAACTTTCAGGGGAAGTAGTTTATACTACTTTACTTAGTATGGTGTGTGTGAAGTACTCTGCAAGCGTGAGAAGATTTGTTGTTGCTCTCTTGCATGTTCCCCCAAACGGAGAATCATCAAGACCGAATGTCAAAAAAGCAGTATTAGTTGGTGTGATTGGCTGCTTCTTCTACAAAATTTTGTTGTGCACTTCAAATGTCAATGTTAGAAGATCGTCCGAGCTACATCAAAGTTTTAGAATCTGCTTAAGATATGGATGTTGGTTTGGGGGGAAGTTGATTCAGAAACTTAGCCAAAAAGGAGTCTATGAAGAAAGCTTTTCAAGACATGTTGCATGAATTGGGGGAAAGTTAATCCAACTCATGCATACTACAATGGTTCCAGAACAAGTTAAGTCACAGAAGATCCAAGCTGGAGTACAAGTATGAAGACCAAAAGATACAGAAGTTAACCTCAACATTGGAAGCACCTTGGATGTCATTATTTTCCTTTGTATCTGTACTTGTAAGGAACATTGTAAGTAATTCCGTATGTCTCCACATTGGGGGAAGATTGTTAGCCCTAAAATGTGAGCGCCATTTACGTAATTACATTAGTTTAAATAGGCAAGACTCGCAGGGACTTAAAATGTCTAGTTATGATAGTTTAGAGAGTCAAGACCTATATATACCCCCTTTATACTTCCATGGAGGGGTGAGGCTTTTGTATTAATTTGTGTGTAACCTCCATCTTTTAATAAACATACATATTCCCTTTACTCTCTCTCTCTCTCTCTCTCTCCAAGTCTTTCACCACCACCACCATAATGGTGGTCGGCTGGTTTTCCGGTCGGCCACCCGACACCATAACAACATCGATCCGATACGATAATGATCCTAACATTAGGGATTTAGGTTTTCAAGTTATCTAAATAATGATCCCCTAGATCTCTTTATATAGACATGCAACTTGGCTTGCAAGTTAGGCAATTCCACCTTCTTTTGGAGATAAGGAAACTAATTGACTAAGTCAATAAGGAAACAATTCCACACTTTTCTTTTCCACTCATAAAGAGGTGAGTTATTTTGCATACTAGTTTCTCCCTACATACTAAGGGACGTTGTGGCATTGGCGTTTATTGTGTTAGAAAATGTTGTCTTTTTGATGATTTTTGACGTTCTAGCATTAAGTCTTCTCCAAATAGATGCTATGACAATGTAAAAACTTTTTATGAACGGGCATAATAACACTGAAGGTCTGCCAAAGCAAATTAATTACAAATTTTAAAGGTAAACTAATGCTTTTGGTCAAATTAATATGTATCATATGTTATTTGCTTCTAAGTTAATATTTATGAAGTCGATGCTCAACCATTCCTTTAGCTTTACCAATTTCAGACATATACTAGTCTGCAATCAACATATGGTTATGCAAGATGTGTTAGAAAAGTGACTTAAACTCTAGGGGTTTGTTTCAAAATTTTGCTAATTTGTTTGACTTGTCCACCAAGTTTGTTTGGAATTTGGAAACTATCCTATGACGGTTAGTTTAGCCTATAAATAAGGATTGATAGGTTTAGTTTTCTTCGTACCTTTTAGAATTAGGGTTTGATACATTTGAATTTGATTTTGTAATTTGGTTTGGTATTTGAATAAAACTTCCCCTTCGTTTGTCGAATTTGTTTGTTCGTTTTGTGCTTTTGATTACCTACAAGTGGTATCAGAGCTAGGTTCGTTTGACCATGAAGAAAGAGAAGAAAAAAAGGTTTGTTTTGATTGTTTCGATCAGTTCTATTGATTGAACGATCCATTGTATTCTGTATTGGTAGTTGTTTGTTTTGGTGGAGAGATTCGTTATTGGGCCATTAGGATTCCTTAAGACTAGGCCTCTATATATAATTCATGTGATAATAGTATGTTGGATTTTGTTGTTTTGGAATTAGTTTGGAAAGAATTTTGTGTAAACTAAGGATTTTGGATTTGATTGGTTGGTTAGATTTGATGTGTATCTGTTGGTTTGAATACAAATGCATTAGTTTGTTGTTTGTTTCTTTTGATTTGGACGTAATTCTTATTACTTAAGTGGTCATTATAATTATTATTTGTATCATGTTTGGGGCGTTTGAATTATTAGAGTCCGTTCGTCAAGTTATTTATTAACTTGAATTTGTTTGATACTTGGATAATAAGTTTGAAGTTAAACCATAATACTTACTAAATAAGTTGGTCATTGGAATTTGGATTTGGTATTTGTAGTTTGAAGATTGATTTGTGCTTGAAGACTTGGGTATAATCATGTCGTTTGAAATCGTTCGATCATTGGAAATTTGTTAGAAAAGTGACTTAACCTTGATTGGTGAATCGAAGAAGAATAGTCTAGAATAAAATCACACGATAACGAACAACGGTTCACAAAGACAACCTATGAAATGAGTGTTTGGTTTAATATCAGAGTAGTAACGAATTTCGGATAATGCATAAGCATATACTAATGTACTTTTATTAATATATTTCCAAAAATTAATGTTTGTGATCGCATAGTAATAAAATGTTTTTGTGCGTAACAAGAGTAAATAATAGTATGTATATTAATATTATATACATATAAATTCTACCAAACGTAAGTGTCTATCTCAACCTTTTCCAAAGTCGAGTACACAGGCACGTAACATGTCCTCCAACGTCTGAATGGTTCTCTCACTCTGACCATCGGTCTCTGGATGGTAAGTTGTACTCATATCCAATCGAGTACCTAATGCTTTATTAAGGGACTTCCAAAAATGTGAAGTAAATCTCCCATCACGATCAGAGATGATCGAAACTGGCACTCCATGCCTTGAGACTACTTCCTTCAAGTATTGTCTCGTCAACTTCTCCAACGTGTCATCTTCCCGCATAGGCAAGAAATGAGCAGACTTAGTGAGACGATCAACGATTACCCAAATCGTGTCTTGACCGGCTGCCGTCTTTGGCAACTTAGTCACAAAGTCCATTGTTATATTCTCCCATTTCCATTGTGGGATCTCTGGTTGAACCAACAAACCAGACGGTTTCTGATACTCTATCTTAACTTTAGCACACGTTAAACACTTGCTGACATACGTGGCAATTTCTGCTTTCATGTTGGGCCACCAATACAGCTTCTTAAGGTCTTGGTACATCTTATCTGATCCAGGATGAATGGAATACTTTGACTTATGGGATTCATGCATAATTAAAGCTCTCAGGTCACCAAAACACGGAATCCAACTTTGATTGTTCAAACATAACGTTCCGTCAGCACGTGGTTCTAGCTTATTAATCATGCCATGCAAATCTTCTTTCCTTTCGGCTCAGGGCATCAGCCACCATGTTCGCTTTTCCTGGGTGATATTAAATCTCACAGTCATAGTCGCTCAACAACTCTAACCAACGTCGTTGTCTCATGTTCAGCTCCTTCTGATCGAGAATGTGTTGCAAACTCTATTGATCAGTGAACACAACGCACTTTGTACCATACAGATAGTGTCTCTACATCTTCAAGGAAAACACTACTGCACCAAGCTCCAGGTTGTGTGTAGTATAGTTCTTCTCATGAACCTTGAGTTGGCGAGATGCGTAGGCTATGACCTTCTCTCTCTGCATCAAAACCACGCCCAACCCTTTATGCGAAGCATCGCAGTATACCACGAAGTTCTCACTTCCCTCAGGTAAAGCCAAAATCGGCACACTACATAGTTTTTGTTTCAACAGCTGAAACGCAGCCTCTGCCTTTTCTCCCCAATCAAACTTCACACTTTTCTAAGTCAACTTCGTCATAGGTCTAGCGATTTTTAAGAAACCTTCGATAAATCATCGGTAGTAATCGGCTAAACCTAAAATTTGACGAATCTCGGTGGGTGTCTTGGGTGACGCCTAATCTTTGATTGACTCAATCTTAGCAAGATCAACGTGAATACCTTCACTATCAATCATGTGACCAAGAAATTGTACCTTCGACAGCCAAAACTCGCACTTTGAAAACTTGGCGTACAATTCTTCCTCCTTCAATAACTTCAAAATCAAATTAAGGTGTCCTTCGTGCTCCTTTCTCCTCTTAGAGTAAATCAAAATATTATTGATGAATACGATCATGAATCTATCTAGATACAGTTTGCACACCCAATTCATCAAATCCATGAATACTGTCGGTGCGTTAGTCAAGCCAAACGACATTACTTGGAATTTGTAGTGACCATAGCGAGTCCTAAATGTTGTCTTTGAAATGTCTTCCTCATGAACTCTGAGTTGATGATAACCAGATCTCAGGTCGATCTTATAGTAGACTCTTGACCCTTGTAATTAATCAAACAAATCATCGATCCTCGAAAGTGGGTATCGGTTCTTCACAGTAAGCTTGTTTAGTTCATGATAGTTGATACACATCTGAAAAGAACCATCTTTCTTCTTAATAAACAAAATTGATGCTCCCCAAGGTGAGGAACTCGGCCTTATAAATCCTCTATCAGAAAGTTCTTGCAACTGAGTAGATAACTCTTGCATTTTGGCTGGTGCTAATCGATACGGTGCTCGTGCTACAAGTGCAGCACTAGGGACTAAGTCGATTTGAAATTCAACTTGTCGAGCAGGCGATAATCCAGGCAAATCTTCTGGAAAGACTTCTAAAAATTCCCGTACGATCGGTATGTCCTCAAGTCGCCTCTCCTCCGACTTATCCTCGGCTTTCTTGGATGTAACCTGCGCTAGATAAACTTGACATCCTTTCTCAATATACTTTTGGGTCTTCGTGCACGATATGATATTCAACTTACTTTCGCTGTCGCAATTATCACCTCGGATTATCAACACCTCATTTCCATAAGGAATACGAACAACCTTCTCGTCACAAACGATCAACGCGTGGTACTTAGCCAACCAATCCATACCAATAATGACGTCAAAACTACGAAGCTCTACGGGCATTAGTTCTATGTCAAACGGATGACCTAATAATCCTAACATGCAACCTCTAAGAACGATATTTGTTTCTGAAATTCTTCTATCGACAAGTTCTACGGCATAACTAGTGTCTAAAGTGGTTGGTGCAACATCAAGCAAAGCACTAAAGGTAGTCAACACAAAACTTCTATCGGCACCCGAATCGAATAACATAGAAGCATAACAGTTATTGAGAAGAAACATACCCGTGACAACATTGGAATCAGGGTTAGTTCTTCCTCCACCAATGGTGTAAGCTTTTGTCGTAGCTTCGTTACCTCCAGTCTGGTTTCCATTCTTGTTTCTATTCTTGTTTCTTGTCTGGTTTCCACAGTTCTGATTCCTCAACTTAGGACAATCCCTCTTGAAATGTCCTGGTCTTCCACAATCATAACAAATAATACCCTGTTGATTCCCAACTGGAGCCCTCTGAGTGTTTGGGGCAATAGCAGCCCTACAATCCCTAGTTTGATGTCTAACCTTCTTATAGTTTCCACACCTCATAGTACACAACCCTTTATGGTGCATCATGCACTTATTGCAGTAGGGTAGTGGCCCAGCATACCCCTTTCTTTCATTGTTCCTAGCCGTATAAGCTCTGGCCACACTCTGCCCACTATTATTTTGCCTCTTGAATGGCGGTTGCTATCTACGGTTATCCCTTAGGTTACTTTCCATCCTCCTCTTATTCTCAGCACTTCTTGCTGCATAACCCTGGACCTTCTTATCCATTAATAGGTTAGCAATGCGTATAGCATCTTGGAGTCTGGCTGGAGTTGCAGCAATCACATTCCCTTGAATTTTGTCTGGTAAACCTCCAATAAACCTTTCCACTCTGTCTTCTTCATCAGGGACCATTCTAGTGCACAACAAAATCAACTCCTAAAACCTTTGAGTGTAAGCAGTCAAGTCGTTTCCTTTCATGGTCAGATTCCATAATTCAGTCTCCATCTTCTGGATTTCATTCCTTGGACAGTACAGTTCTGTCATCAACTTCATCATTTCAACCCAATTCATAGCATATGCAGCCTCAATGCCAATGGTTCTTTTATGAGAGTTCCACCAGGTCAAAGCACTGTTCTGCATTGTGCATGTAGCATATTTCACTTGATACTTTAGTGGACAATTACTGATATTGAACACAATCTCCATCTTCTCAAACCAGCGGGTCAATCCGACAACGCCTTCAGTTCTTGAGAAATTTTGTGGCTTACACTTCAAAAAGTCTTGGAAAGTGAACTTTCGAGCCACTGGCATGAAACCTCTATAATTCATGCCATGATTCCCATTTCTATTTCCATTTCTGTTTTCTCCATTCCCTTCATTTCCATTTCCTCCATTTCTATTTCCTTCATTCTCGCCTTCTTGTTCATCCTTATTCTCATTCAGGGGTTCAAGGGTCCTTGCGGCTTCACGAGCCTCTATCTCTTCAACTACACGGCGGTTAACCAATTCTTCAAACTCCTCGCGAGTCATAGATGCTCCAGATCATGTGTTAGGCATCTTCCTACAACACAACAATATAACGCTTAATAAGATTTCTAGGTGATGTGAAATTGCTAACAGGGTTAAATAAAATTTACGGTTAATCACATAGAAAATATACAATCGAAATATATATTCATGAAATCCCATAATGCATGACGTAAGAGCATAAGTAAATCAAATCACGACATCATATCATAGATAAATACCAATTTCATATCATCGAACATTAGTGATTACATCACAACGTTTCAAAATACAGAAAATATGAGTTCTAACACTATGGTCATCACTAAACGCTACTACTCAATGCTGCAACACTAACGAACATCTCTAAGGACGGTATCCCATGTGCTTCCTAGCACACGCCTCAAATCTGCCAACTCTCACTCGGTCATAAAATCAAAGTCGTCGCATCTGCCTTAACTCTCTCTCTGCATACGTGACATGCCACGCTAGAGTCGGTCAACACTCTGACTCTCAACACTCACAGTGCCTTTAAGCCTCCTGTTATCCCTCTCCAACTCAGCAATCCTCTTAGTCAAAGCAGTGACTGCCGACTCAACCCTAACAATCCTATGTCCCTGCTCTCTCTGAACTCTCTCAATAGCATGTATACGATGGACTGGGATAGCTTGAGTTTGATCATGGAACCTCTGAACCAAATCTCCTAATGTCTCATATGTAACCTCAACTGCTCCCTCCTGAGCAGGCTCAGGAATATCCTCTGGCATCACAGGATGCGTAACCCTCTCAACTCTAACCTCAACAGGTCCTCTCATACCCGTCTCTGTCTCATCTTGATCAACAGCCTTAACTACAACTCTAGTTTCAATCCCTTTATCCCTAAGAGCATATGCGTAAGCAAAACACTCGTCAATCTCTGCCTAAATCTTTGGATTAATATCCTGCTCTAAGTGAGGCTTATCACTAACCTTGACAATAGCATCATCCCTTAAACTAATCTCTCTAAGATCAACCTCTACATTTGCCAGATAACCAAGATCCTTAATTCTGTTAGGCGATGGTATCAAATCAATATGGACAGGAGATAAAGCTTCAAATACCGATGATAATGCAGGTACAAACGTCATGGGAGACCTACATCTCTTGCGAGATGGCCTCGCAGAAGTACTCGATAAATCAAGAGAAGAATGATCTAACAATGAGTGTCTCGAAGAAGAATCAGATGAAGCATCCGAATGAAAATCTGATGATGCCTCTGATGACGAATCCAAAAAAGAATGATCGGTAGAATGTCTCACAGCAAGACGATGAGTGGGTAATGGTCCAACCTTCTTCCTTGCAATCATCATGTGTATCGGCCCATTAAGATGGTAGCGGTACGGTCGACCATGAGGAATAGGTTGTCCAGGTGATAGAATCATAACCCGACGACGAGGTATGATAGGTGATCTCTGGGTAGAAGCGGTAATCTCGGTGAAAGGCGTACCATAAGTAGGTGATGGTGGTGTATATGGTGTATCACTGTCTGTAGTGTCATCATCCGATGATAAAAATGATGAGATAGCTGGTAATGGTGGTATATGGTCTAATGATGGATCCTCAGATGGATCCTCAGATGGATCAGACTCTGAATCAGATGCAAGTGAGTAATTAGGAGAAGCTGGTGTATAGTCTGGGGATGGTGGTATAGTAGGTGTTATGATAGGTGTCTCTGTGGGTATCACTGGTGTATCAGTCTGAGTAGCGGGTGAAGTAATCACTAGTGTAGTGTCAGGAATAGTAGTATGGATAGTACCGAACAAGATCACTCATCCAGCAGGTGTCCCCACGCTATCCTTTGATGAATCCGAAGAAATCGAGATAACTGAAATAGTCATAACCTACACAAGCAAAGTTCATATAAATCATCTTTATATCAACCATGCATGATGCAAAAAATACGAATAGGTGAATGGGTAACTGGATGAATGCAAAATGAATGAATGAATGAGTCATCGAACATGTCATGATAGGATGAAATAAGAAATACTTAGAAATATTAGATATACTTAGTATTTAATACGTATATATTATTTACGTAGTACTTAGTTATGTATACGTACTATGTAAGATCACGTAAGGCACATAATCACGTAGGATCACATACTGGTTATTGTCCAGACCTAGTTTATACTACCTAGTTCTCTATAACCTTGGCTCTTAATACCAAACTGTCACACCCCCAGACGGGGCCTGGACGGAATACATGTTCGGAGACGTGACTTTATTGAGCATCTCAAGTACAAAGCATAAAGAACGACCTCTAAGGGTTCGTTTTGAAAAATAAACACCGTTGCAGAGTTTTAAAATAATAATAATAAGTTTTACATCGATTATATTTAAGAGATTCAAAGTTAAAATGCGAAAGCTTAAATAAGTTCAACAACGGTATTTAAAGACATAGACAAATCTCTGGTAAATCGGTATAGGCAAATAGACTTTACATAAGTCAAGCAACAGAATCCATGCTAAGCACCTGAGAAAAACATGCTTAAAACGGTCAACATAAAGTTGAGTGAATTCATAGGTTTAGTTCAAACGTTATTATAGTGGACCACAAGATATCAACACGTATGCGACAGTTATAACAAATACAACTTCACATAAAAAGTATTTATGTTGCACTAAGCTCATGACACTGAAGCTAATTACGCATGATAGCATGTACATTGCTATAGTATTTGTTTGCCCTTCCAGGTGTCCGACCAAAGACAACCTAACCAGTACGACATGACATATATCCGTTTATCGGGCGCCCCGTGGGTAGTGAGCGCTACTCACCCGGATAGGGATAATTAGTCCCAATAGATCTATTTACTCATTCGCGCTCCCTCGACCGGTCCTCCAGTCAAGAGATTGACAGTTCATGATAGTTCGGGCAGTAGTGGTCTAACAGCTACTTAGGCAACACGTAAACAGGGAAAATCTCACGTAAAGTACTTGTGTCCAATTTTAAAAGCAAGCAATGTTTCTCACCCCAAGTTATAAAACATTTATTTAAAACGAGTAAAAGAGTGGGGCTATGAACTCACCTTGATGATAAGGTAAAGAGTATACGTCAAAAGTATGGTTACTTGGAATGAACGGCGGTACACGGGTATGACCTAAAAGAATATGGGTTTCGATTTAGACTCGGAAGGTTATTGTACTACATTGATGCATGCACGTTCATTGTCATTTTTAGCAAACGTTAGTTATATATTTAAAAACGTTAGTGATCGAGTTTTATAAAACGTACATATAATATTATATTATTTATATAGATATTATATTTGTTATGGTTAATACATAAGTAAACTTGTTATTGATAATTTAATATTTTCAAATAGTTAAGTAAATTTAATCGAAATATTTTATCATTTATGTTTTTCCAAATAGTTTCTAAGTATAAAGATTTTACAAAATTTCGGCATGACCCGTTCGTGTTTACACGTTTTCCAAAGTCGTAGACTTTATTAAAAACCACTTTCCATATTTACAATTTATTCGTCATCAAATCCATTATTAATCGTAACGTTCGACGTCTAAAAATAATTAAACGTAAAACATCTAAATCGTACAATATTAAATAAGTCACTCACGAACTTATCCATTTAATTCGATAAGCAAAATATTGTGTAATAAATACGAGACCTCAAGATAAGCTATTAAATAAGCTCACAATAAGTCAATTATAATAAGCCAAACCATATGAGCTCAAGAATGTTGTCATAGTGTTGGGTCTTGTATGTGGG
>BQNB010108315.1:7442-22977 GCA_026074375.1 Tanacetum coccineum
GGTTGAACCAACAAACCGGATGGTTTTTGGTATTCTGCTTTAACCTTTGTACAAGTCATGCATTTACTAACATACGTGGCAATTTCTGCTTTTATGTTGGGCCACCAGTATAGCTTCTTCAAATATTGGTACATCTTGTCTGATCCAGGGTGGATCGAATACTTTGACTTATGTGACTCGTGCATAATCAAAGCTCTCAAGTCACTAAAACAGGATATCCAGCTTCTATTCTTCAAACCTAACATTCCGTCTGCACGTGGCTCCAGATTCTTAATCATGCCACACAAATCTGTTGTTCCATAATGCTCTTCCTTTCTTGCCTCAACCTAAGCATTCAAGATCTGCACAGGGAGGTTTAAACCAATTGTCATAACCAAGGCTCAAACTCGTAGTGGCTTGGGTTTACTCTTTTAGCTTAACGCATCAGCCACCACATTCGCCTTTCCCAGGTGATAACGTAACTCACAGTCGTAGTCACTTAACAACTCTAACCATCTACGTTGTCTCATGTTTGTTGTCTCATGTTCAACCCTTTAAGATCTAGAATATGTTGGAAAACTCTATGGTCAGTGAATGACAACGCACTTCGTGCCGTAAAGGTAATGTCTCTACATCTTAAGAGCGAACACCACAGCTCCCAATTCCAAATCATGCATTGTGTAGTTCTTCTCATGATTTTGAGTTGGCAGAATGCATAAGCTATGACTTTCTCCTTCTGCATCAACCCTGCGCCTAATCCCCCTTGTGAGAAGCGCATCACAATATACTACCGAAAGTTATTTCACTTCTTCAGGCAATGCCAAGAATCGGTGCAGCTAGAAACACAATTTTTCTTCAATGTCTGCGGAAAACAGTTACCTCCTTTTCACCCCCAAATGAACTTTACACTTTTCAGAGTCAGCTTCGTCAGAAGTCTTGGCAATTTTGGAGAAACCATCGATAAATCTATCGTAGTGAACCGGCAGACCTAGGATATTGGGGGGGGCCGAATTTCTGTTGAGTCTTGAGCATCCCCAATCCTAGATTGACATCAATCTACTCGAGGATCAACGTGAATGCCTTTACTATCAATCACGTGTCCAAGAACTTTTTACCTTCGACAGCCCAAAAGACACACTTCGAGAACTTGCGTACGATTTCTTCCTCTCTTGAGCAACGTCCTAAATTAGTCTATAAGCATGTGCATCATGTTTCTTCTTGGCCTTCATAGATCAAGATAACAATCGATGAACAGCGATTACAAATTTATATCTAAGTAATAGGTCTCATACTCGGTTCATCAAATCCATAAACACTGTCCGCGCGTTAGGTCAACCCTAGCAGGCATCACTTGGAACTCGAAGTGAACCATAGGCAGTCCTAAACGCTGTCTTTGGAATATCCTCTTCACGAACTCTGAGTTGGTGATAACCAGACCTCAAGTCATCTTGAGTACACACTTGAAACTTGCAACTGACAAACCAAGAAGTCGTTGAATTTTTTTTGGAAGTGGGTATCGATTTCTTAACGGAAAGGCATGTTAAGTTCACACGGTAAAGTCTAAACAACATCTGAAAAGAGCCAGTCTTTCTTTAATGTACAAACAAAACCGGAGCTCCCCAGGGTGAGGAACTTGGTCATATAAAATCCTTGTCAGAAAGTTCTAGTAGTTGGTAGACAATTCTTCCATTTTCTTTCCTGATGGTGCTAATACTATATAGGGCTCGAGCTACAGGTGTAGCACATGGGACTAAAGTCCGATTTATTCAATTCAAATCTACGTATTGGTGGAAATCCAGGAAAGTCTGTCAGGAAAGACTTTCTGGAAAGTCCCGTCAGTCGCACGTCTTCGATGCCCGCTTTCTCCTTCGACTCGTTTTTTGTTTTCTTTCAACTGTAACCTGCGCCAAAATAGTTGACAATAACCTTTCTTTCTCCTATCTTCTGGTCCTTTAATCACATGAGATATAATGCTCAACGTTGATTCTTCTCCTTGTTACTTTGTCTCCTTGAAACGATCGGAACTGGACAGACTGTTTTCCGTAAGGAATACGCACTATCTCACTCACAGACAATCATTGCATGATTCTTTGCTAACCAATCCATGCCGATGATAACGTTGAAACTACCCAAATCTATGGGCATTAAGGTTGATATTAAATTGAGTCCTAACAACAATCCTAAATGTACAACCTCTAAGCACAATGCTGTTTTTTATTTCTTACCGTCCAGCTAGCAGACAATAGCGTAGCTAACGTCTAAGTCAAGGGAATGATATCTAGCAATGTACTAAAAGTATTTGATACGAAACTTCTATCGGCACCCGAATCAAATAACATATAAGCATGATGATCGTTGAGAAGGAACGTACCCGTGACAGTGTTGGAACCCGGGTTAGCGTCACCTCCTCCTAGGACATATGCTTTGCCTCTTGCATCAGGAACTCTTGCTTTGTTCCCACGGTTTTGGTTCTTGACTTTGGGACAATCCTTCCGGTAATGTCCTTGTACTCCACATTCAAAACACGTAACAACTCCCTGATTCGGCCCTGGAGTTCCTTGAGTAGTTACAGTCACAACAGACCTGCAATCCCTGGCCAGATGTCCAATCCTCTTACAGTTATGACACTTAGCAGTACACTGTCCTTCATGGTGTAGCTTACACCTATTGCAGAAAGGAAGTGTTCCTCCATAACCCCTCTTCTCATTGTTACCAGCCGTATAGGCTCTAGCAACATTCTGACCTCTAGTACTCATTCGTTAGTGGGGCGGTTGTTGCCCATGGTTGTCTCTATAGTTGTTGTCCAATCTCCTCTTGTTCTCTGCGTTTCTTACAGCATAGCCCTTCAACTTTTTATCCATCAAGTGGTTGGCAATTCGAACAGCATCTTGTAGTCTTGTGGGTTCTGCAGCAATCACATTTCCTTGGATATTATCGGGAAGACCTCCAATAAATTTCTCCACCCGATCCTCCTCCTCGGGGACCATTTTGGTACACATCATGGTAAGTTCTTGGAACCTTTGAGTGTAAGTAGCCATGTCATTGTTCTTCACCGACAAATTCCACAACTCGGTTTCCACGGACTTTTTGATCTCATTTAATCAGGGCAGTACACTTTCAGGTTCATCACTTCAACAGCTCTCTCCATGATAAAGCGTATGCAGCATCAGTTTCGATGATTCTCTTATGAGAATTCTACCAGGTTAATGCACTGTCGAGTAAAATGCAGGTAGCATACTTTACCTGATATCTCTCTGGACAGTTGCTGATGTGAAACATAGTTTCCATCTTTTCACTCCATCTTATCAAACCAACCACACCTTTTGTTCCTTTAAAACTTAGTGTCCGAACATTTCATGAAATCTTGGTAAGTACATTCACGAGCAACATGCCTATCGCCTCTTCCATTCACATTACGGTTCTCATTACCGTCACCGTCGTCGCCTCCATTGTTTCCATTTCCAGTACCATTCCATTACCATCTCCTCCTCCATTGTCATTCTCATTCTCTAGTCCGAGCGATCTCGGTTTAAACCCGACTAGCTCTAGAGCTGCGTCCACCACGTTTGGTTGGATCATTTTCTTCATGCGGCAAGGGTCATCCCGAACGGAGTGTAGTCATTGTTTCTACATCATAAGACACAACCCATCATGGTGAATTTTGAAACAATACACGTTTGGGGGGTGAAGGGGGGGGGTAACGAAATTTATTACATGCATGAAATAAAATATAATTTCGGAGAGGGGCGGGGGGGGGGGACCCGGATGGTGCCAGATACGAATAAATAACAATACAGATATAATAGGCGAGAAATCAAACAAGCTTTTCATTACAGAAAAAAGCCTTAATTCGGTTACAACCAAAATCCAAAATAGGTACATGATCCACAATTATTCCACGAGCAAAACACAAGACCTGGCGGACCATGCATTCTAGTGTCCTACATGATCATGGTACTACTAGTCTAAGGGCAAAAACCTAAATGTCTCTCAACATACGACTCCAACCTCCTAAGTCTCCCCCGAGTATCATCACGATCCCTACGAACCTGACGAAACTCCTCCTGTGAAAGAGACATATGAAGTCGAAGACTATTCACACGATCCCTCTCGATATCCAACATAGCACGAACCTTGAGGTTCTCCAACCTTAAGCTCTCAATCTTCTCGATCATACCAGCTCTCTGTCCCCTAGCTATCAACTGATCGGCCTCCAACCGTCTCTGAATAGTCTCAATCCCGACAATCCTATCAATACGAACCTCAGATATGTGATAGTAAAAGTCACGCACAATAACATTACCTAACAATGCCATCCCTAGTGCCCGACGAATCAGATTAATCCTCTCTGGCTCGCTCTACAATCTCCTCCTCAACTATCGGTGCCAACATCGGGTCGATACCTACCTCAATCGTGTCTCTAGCACTGGTGTCAGCCTCATACTCCTCGGTGTCATCCGTGACATATCCCTAAGGGTCATTCTCAACATGATCTCTAAACATCATCCCCATCACCATACCCCAACCTTTATATCACCCTCATCTCTATAGGTATCAATTCTCGTACCTCCTCTATGCTAGCCTCTAGACCGAATATTAACTCCTAAGCCTACTTAAGAGGTGGTAAGAGATCAGCACGGGTAGGAGCTAATGATCCCATAACTGGTGTAGATGATGGTACGGAATCAACCAAAGATCTACATCTCTTGCGAGATGGTCCAACAGAATGTGAAGATGATGTGAGTGGTCTCCTCAGATAATCTCCGATTAGTGACTCTGATGTATTCGGTGGATACAAAGTAGATAATGGAGCAGAACACCAACGACGAAATGCCTCACTACGTCGTAGTGCTCTCCTCGGAGGGTAACACAATCTAGTTGGTACATCTCTAGTCGAAGATCCAGAATAAGCCTGATCTGGTGCATCCAAACCCGAAGAATAAACTGGCGAAGAATCCAAAGATGAACTAGAAGAAGATGAGCATTGGTCTGAAGCATGAGGTGATACATGCCTCCATGCAAGTCTACGAGCTGGTAAAGGTCCAACTCTCTTCCTCGCAGTCAACAACTTACGGGGCCCGTTAATATGGGTGCGGTAAGGTCGACCAAAAGGAATAGCCTCCCCAAGTCGGATAAGAATCATTGGCGGTCAACAAATCCCGAGCGGGGCAGTAACAAGAGCAACAGGAAACTCAGATGATGATGATGGACGTGATGCTACCTTGCTCCTCTAACGAGCAACAACTATCACATACGGATCCTGAGAAGGTGGTCCATTAGAAGAATCAGGAGCCTCAAAGAAATCGGATCAATAAGAATTCGTGAAAATAGCTGGTAGCGAGGAAATGTGCTCTGGTGAAGACATCTCATTTGGTGAATCAGAATCGAAATACGAATAGGGAACCAAGCCACACAATCCAGTGGGTGAAGCGACAAGAGTCGTCTCAACCACAGGAGCGGCAGATGAAATAACAGGAGCAATAGTAGAAGTCTCTGGACCAACCACAGAAGTAGAAGGAATAACAGTAGGAATATACCAAAAAGAATAACCTGAGAGGGCGGTGATCCCACACTCTCATCCGAAGAATCATAAGAAATAGCAATTAGCTGAAGCTGCCATGATCCAACACAAGCTAAAAGTTTATATAAATGCTCCTATAGATAAACCATGCAAGGCATAAAGAAATAATGAGAATGAATGGCAAGGTAAATATAGCAACATATAATAGCCTCTAAGTAATATAAGATAACCTTATATATAGATATAAATAAATTATATAATATAATATATATATATTAGTTGAAGGACTCAAGTGCGAAGAAAAATATAATGAGAAGAATAAGAGGATTTTGTAGCCACACATTTTAAATAGGAAGGAGAATTTTAAGGGGAGATGCATGCATTTTTTATAGGTGCATCTGAAATGTTGTTTGTGGTTTCTTTATATCATTCTCAGTTAAAAGTTTTTTATTTTTTTTTTTTTTATCTGTCTCATAGATCCTTACTCTCTAATAATATATAAGATATATATAAATTATAATAGCAAGATAGACACACGATAAGCACAGATAGAGACACTTAGGATCACATACTGTTTTCGACCAAGACCTAAGTATAAATTGTCCACCGTTCTCTATAACCTTGGCTCTGAATACCAATCTGTCATACCCTAACGGGGCCTAGGACAGGGATAGCGTGCCTAAGTGCAATGACGTCATAACAATCCGAACACAATAGCAAATAAGGAAACGGCCACTAATCTGGACGTTTTTGAAAAATAAGTTATACAGTTATGCATAAAGAAAATTAATTTAAGTTTTACAACCGATCATATGAAAGTTAAATATAGCGGAAGCATAACAAACTTTACAAAGACAACGGTATATAAATAGTTTAAGCTTGAAATCGGCGAAGTCGACATAGCACATAAATCCAATTAGCATCAAGAATCAAGCCAAGCTAAGCACCTGAGAAAACATGTTTAAAACGTCAACATAATGTTGGTGAATTCATAGGTTTAAGTTAGTACAAGAGTGGACCATAAGATTTCAAAACGCATGCGACTACTATAACAGATACAACATCGCATAAAAAGTATTTACTGTTACGCTAAGCTCATGACACTGATGCTAATAACAACAGGGCATATCATATCATGCCCCACAAGTATTCCGGCCCTAACTGGTGTCCCAAACCAAAGGCCACCACAATAACGCACCATCGACAATGAACATATATCTAATTGTTTCTTCATTAAGTAGAACCAAAAGCAAATAGTGGATAATTAGTCCTAATAGATCAATTTATTTCATTTGCGTCTCACTTAACCAACCCAATTGGCCATAGGTGACTAACGGTTCATGATAGTTCGGGCAATAGTGGTTTGTAAGCAAACATAGGCAACACATAAACATGTAAAACTCACATTAAGAACTTGTGTCCTATTTTAAAAGCAAACAATGTTTCTCACCCCAAAGTATAAAGCATTTGTAAATCGGTAAAAACGTGGGGCTATGAACTCACCTTAAGCAAGTACTGAATCGATAATCAACGAAGAAGAAATAAAGCCGAAGGATCCTACACGCGACCTAAATAAACGACGCGTCTTAGGAAAATGAAAGATAACCGAAACTTGTATGATACGCTTTCAAGAGAAAAGACATCCATGTGTGTTTGTGCTT
The DNA here is from genome assembly GCA_026074375.1 of Tanacetum coccineum. Taxonomy (NCBI): domain Eukaryota; kingdom Viridiplantae; phylum Streptophyta; class Magnoliopsida; order Asterales; family Asteraceae; genus Tanacetum; species Tanacetum coccineum. Next base: position 14,604 of record BQNB010108315.1, read on the forward strand.
TAGTTTATTTAATAAAGTAAGACTAAATAAAATTAAAGAGTTTTTCGTTAAGTTTCGACGTTTATCAAAAAATTGCCATTTTTAGTAACTTTCTATTTTGGGTAAGTTTTTAGTTCTGGAGTTTAAAACCGACCCCTTATAAAGTGAATAATTCCATTTTTCTAAACGCACTATCTCGACCTAAACGTAACTCGTATGTTCACTTAACTAATATGTGCTAAAATATATCATTTTTAGAAACCCTACATTTTTGTTAATATCTTAAGGTTTTTATATGTTTCATGAAGGTTTTAAAAGCTCAAATACACCCGAAAGTGTTCGTAAACCTTATTTATTAATCCCAACAGCAACTACATTATTTGTTTTTCCAAAAAGTATTTCAAACTTCATTTCGCCATAACTTGGCCATTTAAAGTCCGTTTTTAGTGTTTAATATACGAAAATCTAATTTAAAACGAAAGACAGAATATCCAAAAACTACTTTTTCGACTATTGAAACCATTTTTAAGTGTCCTACAACCTCATTTACATTTTCAATCAGCAACTCATATTTTCAAAAATGTACCATAAACTTAACCATAGACTCAACCATAAGACCGCCATAGTGTCTAGTCTAACCTAACTTCTTTTTCGCCAAAACTAACCAACACAACCACTCTTAATCTATCCTAACCTCATCATATCTACTATTGCAACCTACTTTTCAACTCATCTCACCATAGCTTATAAAACAACAATCATAATACTTCCATTTTTATAAAAGTTGTCAAGATATTCTTATCATTTCTTTTTATAAAAGTAACACAAACATATGGATTCTTAAACTTGAATAATATTCAAAAGAATAAAAGAAATGAAACAAAGAATGGGTCAAGATGCTTAATAAATGAAGACACAAGTAGAGAATCATAAGATCTATACCCAAAATGACTAGATCTATAAAACCCACTTATAAAATTAGAAACCCTAATTTTATATCCTTGAGAAAACATTTGGAAATCAACCACCCAATACTTGGATATACCTTGGAAACCCTTGGAAATGAACTTAGAACACTTGGATCTTAAAAAGAATCAAAGAAAATGGGAACCCTATGAAGGGTGTTTTTGGGCCATTGAGTATCAAGAGAGGAGCAAGAGAGATGAAAGATTTTTGTGAGGCTTGGAAATGATATGAGAAACTCTAATGCGAGAATATGTGGTATTTGTAGGGTAAGATTAGGACAAGGGGTCTTGTTTTTAGCATTAAGTACCCAACACACACCAAAGGTGGGTGTACACCTTGGTTCGGTCCGACATAATCCACAAGGACCCAAATGAGGTTCAAATTTTTTAATCACGGCTCATAATGGATGCATAAGTTGGTCTTTAGTTGGTCAAATGAAGTCAATATGCGTAAGTATCACATGTGAATGTTGCATGGGATGTCTACACATAAGAGTGACACTCTCATGTGTCATTTTCTATACTTACATGTACTCATGGGTGCATGTTTCAAAAATAGATGTCTTTTATTTAATTTTGAGTTCAAGGTGATATAGTTATGGTTTTGGGCGTCCGAATTTATGAAGGGGTAAGATATGAATGAAATTTTTGACTTGCAACATGGAGACATATGATAATCTAAAGTTTTACCATGAAAAGATTGCGGGTTTCCGGGGTTTCATTTGGTCAAAAACGCGAAAAACATAATTTAAAAGATAAAACCCTAAAATTAATATCGGAAGTGATTAAAAATCATGAAACACTTAGAAAAGCTAAAATATATCATGTAAGGCCTAAACTAATTAATAACCGATGCCGGGGCATGCCCGATGACGTTTTTCAGATTTACACGGTTTAACTTCCCGATATACTGTCAGATTCAAACGTAACATGTAAAAGTCAAAGAAAATAATTGAAAAGGTTTAAAATGCTGACTTGAAATTTACGGGGTGTGACATCCTTTCCCCGTTAAAAGAGCTTTATTCTCAAAGCTTAGGACGTAGCTTGAGACGCGGATTCAGGGTTAGCGAAAAGTTGAGGATACTTTTTCTGCATTTGGTCTTCGCGCTCCCAAGTATACTCGGGACCTCTTTTTGAATTCCAATGGACCTTCACAATTGGAATGCAACTTTGCTTCAAATGTTTAACTTCGCGGTCCATAATTTTAACCGGTTCTTCAATAAAATTGAGCTTGTTGTCGACGTGGATTTCGTCCAACGGAATAGCGAGCGGTTCGTCGGATAAGCACTTCTTAAGGTTTGAGACGTGAAAGGTACTATGAACACAACTTAGTTGCTTGGGTAACTCAAGTTGATGTGCAACCGTTCCAACTTTGGCGAGTCTTATGCAATCGATCCATATAGATGAACAAAGATCGAATATAATCAAACCAAATCGACGAGCAGCCATGGTATTAGGGTTTCTTCAAAAAAAACCTTGTAGATCCTAGATCAAGAGCCCCATGGCTCTGATACCAATTGATAAGATCGTTGTAGCTCAAGATTGGTTAGATCTTTGTATCTAGGATAAACAATAACAATGATTGAATATGCACAGCGGAATTATAAGAACACAATCAAAGTTATCACAAGGTTTTCTTTATTAAACATTTCCCTATTACCCCAACTATAATTTGGGGCTACACCAACTAATTATGGTGTACTATTCGACTCTCATCAGTCGACTATACTATCTATCTATCTAGACTCTCAGTGGGAGAGTTCTATGTATCCATGGATATGTAAAACTATGTCTATGCCCCTCTTTATATAATAGAGGTTACAAGGCTTACAAAGGAAGTAATTAAATGCTTTGACCATCTAATTAAATGCTCATAACCATCTAATTAAATGCTCATAAAAGATTAATTAAATGCTCATAAAAGACATTTAAGTCATACTGGATGTTGACCTTCCCAGCATGTACTTTTTCCATATGTAGAATACAAAATGCTTCAACTTAACCCGTTTTGTCATTCATCGTCATTTTAAGCACTAATGTAGTTTTTGTAATCATCAAATCAATAAACCCAACAATCTTCCCCTGTTTGATATTACAAAACAATAACTTGGGGCTAATAAGGAAACGTTCTATAAAAAAAACCTTGTAGATCTAATCAGAGCCCCATGCTCTGATACCAATTGATAAGAACGTTTTAAACCCATCCTAGGATCGTTTTACAAATAATCATCATAAACATGCACGAATATAAAGAACAATGATGTTATTAAACAAGGTTTTCTTCATAGAACTTTCCTTAGTACCCAACTAAACTTGGGGCTACACCCAACTACTATGTGTAACGACTCGTGCATAATCAAAGCTCTCAAGTCACCAAAACATGGTATCCAACTTCTATTCTTCAAACACAATGTTCCGTCTGCACGTGGCTCCAGATTCTTAATCATGCCACACAAATCTTCTGTTCCGTAATTCTCTTCTTTTCTCGCCTCAACCTGAGCATTCAAGATTCGCGCAGGGAGGTTCAAACCGATTGTCATAACCAAGGCTCGAACTCGTAGTGGCTTAGGTCTACTCTTTCGGCTCAACGCATCAGCCACCACATTCGCCTTTCCCGGGTGATAACGTAACTCACAGTCGTAGTCACTTAACAGCTCTAACCATCTACGTTGTCTCATGTTCAACTCTTTCTGATCTAGAATATGTTGCAAACTCTTATGATCAGTGAACACAACGCACTTCGTGCCGTAAAGGTAATGTCTCCACATCTTGAGAGCGAACACCACAGCTCCCAATTCCAAATCATGTGTCGTGTAGTTCTTCTCATGGATTTTGAGTTGGCGGGATGCATAAGCTATGACTTTCTCCTTCTGCATCAACACTGCGCCTAATCCCTTGTGAGAAGCATCACAATATACTACGAAGTTTTCACTTCCTTCGGGCAATGCCAAAATCGGTGCACTACACAACTTTTGCTTCAATGTCTGGAAAGCAGTTTCCTCCTTTTCACCCCAATTGAACTTTACACTTTTCTGAGTCAGCTTCGTCATAGGCTTGGCAATCTTGGAGAAACCTTCGATAAATCGTCGGTAGTAACCGGCAAGACCTAGAAATTGGCGAATTTCTGTTGGAGTCTTGGGTGATTCCCAATCCTTGATTGACTCAATCTTCGCAGGATCAACGTGAATGCCTTCACTATCAATCACGTGTCCAAGAAATTGTACCTTCGACAGCCAAAAGTCGCACTTCGAGAACTTGGCGTACAATTCTTCCTTCTTGAGCAACTCCAAAATTAGTCTAAGATGTGCATCATGTTCTTCCTTGGTCTTCGAGTAGATCAAGATATCATCGATGAACACGATCACAAATTTATCTAAGTATGGTCTGCATACCCGGTTCATCAAGTCCATGAACACTGCTGGCGCGTTAGTCAACCCAAAAGGCATCACTTGAAACTCGTAGTGACCATAGCGGGTCCTAAATGCCGTCTTTGGAATATCCTCGTCACGAACTCTGAGTTGGTGATAACCAGACCTTAAGTCGATCTTTGAGTACACACTTGATCCTTGCAACTGATCAAACAATCATCGATTCTCGGAAGTGGGTATCGATTCTTTACAGTAAGCTTGTTAAGTTCACGATAGTCGCTACACATCCGAAAAGAGTTGTCTTTCTTTTTGACAAACAAAACCGGAGCTCCCCAGGGTGAGGAACTTGGTCTTATAAATCCTTTGTCAGAAAGTTCTTGTAGTTGAGTAGACAATTCTTCCATTTCCGACGGTGCTAATCTATACGGGGCTCGAGCTACAGGTGCATCACCTGGAACTAAGTTGATTTGGAATTCAACTTGTCGTATTGGTGGTAATCCAGGTAAGTCTTCTGGAAAGAATTCCAGAAAGTCCCGTACAGTCGACACGTCTTCGAGTCGCTTCTCTTTCGACTTGTATTTGTTTTCTTTCATCGTAACCTGCGCCAGAAATAGTTGACAACCTTTCTCGATATACTTCTGTGCCTTTTCACATGATATAATTCTCAACGTTGATTTCTTCTCCTTGTTACTTTTGTCTCCTTGAACGATCAAAATTTCATTTCCGTAAGGAATACACACTATCTTCTCGTCACAGACAATCACTGCATGATTCTTTGCTAACCAATCCATGCCGATGATAACATCGAAACTACCCAAATCAATGGGTATCAGGTCGATATTAAATGGATGTCCTAACAATCCTAATGTACAGTCTCTAAGCACAATGTTAGTTTCTGAAGTTCTTCCGTCAGCTAGCTCGACAGCGTAACTAACGTCTAAGGCAGAGGGAATGATATCTAGCAATGCACTAAAAGTATTTGATACGAAACTTCTATCGGCACCCGAATCAAATAACATATAAGCATGATGATCGTTGAGAAGGAACGTACCCGTGACAGTGTTGGAACCCGGGTTAGGTTGGACACCCGGTTAAGCGTCACCCTCCTCCTAGGACAATATTGCCTTTGCCTCTTCAACAGAACTCTTCGCTTATGTTCTCACGGTTTTAGGTTCGTGATTTAGGGAACAATCCTTCCGGGTATGGCAGGTGCTCCATACTCAAAACACGTAATAACTCCCTGATTCGGCCCTGGAGTTCCTCGAGTAGTCACAGCCACAACAGATCTGCAATCCCTGGCCAGAACATTAACATGTATTATGAGAAGGAGGCGGTGTTGCCATACATCCAAGTATTATTCTCTTAGAGTTGGTGCGGCCAGACACCCAAGTATTATTCTCTTCGAGTTGATGTTGCAAACACCCCAGTCTTATTTCAAAGGTAAATGCGGTAACTTAGGCACTAATATTCAGGAAGTAATCTTGATAGCATACAATTTAAAACAATCTGGTGTCAATAGTAAAAACAAGCCATGTAAGATTTCCAAATCACACCCAAGATGTTTGTTAAAACAATCAAGTAGTAAAATGGGGCTATGAACTCACCGTGAGTGAATGATATTCAAAGTATAACAGAAAATGCGTCACGTAAACGCTTGAATGCAACCTAATTAATTATAAGGTCATTACATACTAAAGCACTTGATTAACTAAATACCATATAAATTCTATATAGCTACATCACCATCTAATCGCATTAGTGAAATCATATTTATAAAGTTAAAAACATTTATAAATAACACTTTAGTAAAATGGCGTAACTTTTATCGATTTTAGGTACCGTTTCTTACCGTTTCTTACTCCACTCTTCGTATTAAGATTGTGTAGTCAAATATTACATTTTACTGTTCATGGACTTGTATAAAATTATTTTTTATAACCATTAGTAGTCGTAGTAACTCGTAGAAACCGTCGTATTTATTCGTTTTAAATTCGTATATTGAATCTTATCGAGCACGAAAAGCCTATCGTAATTAAAAGTTCTATCTAATTAATGATGTTTTCAAAATAAATATATCTGATGTGAACAGTAAGTTTTATAAAAGTAATTATTAATCGTAAACTTGCAAATTCTTAACTCCTTCGTTATAACCTCGTTTTTTTGAGTTTCTTACCTTTCGGAATCCCATGACATGTAGTATTATAAAAAATATAGAAATGAAGGCCTTATATTCGATTCAACAAACAGACACTTTTGATATTTTTTGAAAAAATATGTTTAAAAGTTGTTTTTATAACTTTTTGGTTTAGCCACTTTGTTACAAGTCCTTTACAACTACTTATACCATGTGTCTTACATAATTAGAGTCCTTAGTCCATGATTTGTCCCAATATTGTCTAAGAATCACAAGATCCATAAGTCTACACACCTATTTGTTCATGAACTTTTATAAATACACTTTTTAGGTAACTAGTTTATATAAAGCATTATACAATAAGCGCGCGCGCGCTTATAAAATACTTATATTTCCATTATAACATGATATTCACATCCATATAACATATGTAAAAGTGTACAAAATCATAACCAAGTGTAAAAATCTATTTTACAAGTTAATAAGTTTCCTAGATGGTGATTTACTATATAAACATTATATATACATAAAATCATAAGTAGGAAAAGATTAGGGTTTTTAGATGACCTTAATATGATGTAGGATGATGAACAACATGATCTAAACCCTTGTTTAGCTATTTAACCCAAGCTTCCAAGACTTTGAAAACCCTAAATTCTAAGAAACCATAATCTTGATTCTTGCTTGTTTAACCCTTTTAAACCCTAAACTAAACCTCCAATACACCTTGGTATATCTTAGATATGTTGTAGGAATACTTTGAAATGTGGTAAATAATTTTGTATGAATTGTATAAGTGTGTTGTGTGTATGCCGTAGGTAAGGAGAGGGAAACAAGAGAGATTGTGTGAAAATTTTGCTAAGGAAATGAGAGTGTGTTTTATCTTTACTAGTAGTGCATGTGTTTATACCAAAAGCTAGTCAAGAATACTATTGGAGAGTCCAAGATCACTAAAAACATGGGGAGGGAATTAAGGAAGTCATTTGGTCAAAAACACTAGTCTTGGTGCTAGGCCTAATGAGTCTTGTGTTGTACAAGTCTTTGGTAAGGTTTTTGTGTGCTCTATGTTCCCTAAGGTGGACATTAGCCATGAAATTGGGGGGGGGGGGGGAGGCTAGTTTATTTTTGATATTTTGTGTTAATACTTGCATTACTTGAAGCATAAAATGTGAAGTTTTAATATAAAGTGTAAACTTGTAAAGTGTAGACTTTAGTTGGTTATTTTTAATGTAAATTTGTCTAACTTGATAACATGAGTAAAGTTTTTTATAAAACTTTGATTATTAGAAATAATAATTGGAATTTGTTGAAGCGTAGAAAAGTTTTGGTGGTTCCGTGAATGCCTAAATGCAATTTATTGCGAAACGTAAACGCTTTACTTAACCGATAAAAATAAAATACAACAAGTTAATTATTACTTTCGTAAAAATAACATAATGCTTGCTTAGCGTAAACTTTAATTTCTTTGATGCCCGTTTGCGTTGAATGAAATTTTTTAGTTTACGCGATTTAGCTGAATGTTGAAAATTAAAAGTGACCGCGTAAAAGTTTAAAATAAATAGTGGAATATTTATTGACGTAGAAGGGTGTGAAAATGTGAATTGTTATAGTCTCCCCCCGCAATTCAGTTCGAGTTGCCTTCCGGAATAATGTTGATGAAGAGGTGTAAATCTCATCTAAATCCTCCTAATGTGTGCTAGGTAAATTTTTGCTATCTTAATGTAGAATTCCATTGGTACGGGTCTCAATACCTAGATAAAGTTTAACTTGCCAGTGGGTTGTCCTAGGGTGACTAATGATACGCCTTCGTCTTTTGGGTTAATACATACGCATGTTACTAAGCTTTCTACAAATGTTGTCCTAAGTAACCAGGGTTTCATTTTGTGTGTGTGGGTTACTAACGTTTTCATGACCGGTTTATTAGGTTA
>BQNB010108316.1:0-16609 GCA_026074375.1 Tanacetum coccineum
GGTGGAGTTTTTGATCGTACTTCAGGTTTGGTAAATCTAACTCCGGGTTTTAAAGATGGTTTATAAAAACTTTTTACTTCATCATCGCTTTCTACGGGAACTTTAATATTATTTAAAAGTATATATTTAGGTTTAGGACTTGAATTTAATTTATCGAATATTTCTTCAACATGTCATGATTCGAATTCTTGGGGTTTTACAAAATTTAGTTGTTTTGTACCACTCGATGATGCTTCGGTCGAATTAAAGCCTAAACCCGATTTATCTCCGGATGGTTTTTGAAAACTTAACATTTTCTTAAGAGAGTGAGTGCTTTTATTAAATTCATTGAGCTTAGATATTTCTTCTTTAAGTTTCTCATTTTGATTTTTAAGATTTTGACATGTTCTACATCCACAATTAATTTCTTTGTTTTTCTCTAATCGAGACACTTTTTCTTTTAATTCGAGTACTTCATCTTTTAGCTGATTTTTAATAGATTTTAGTGATTTATTTTTAGACATAACTTTTAATCCTAATTTGCATAATCGATCATTTATTGGGGAAACCCTTTACCCAAAAAAAATTGCATAATCGATTATATTCACTATCTAAATCTAAATCATCTATTGACAATAAATCATCACTATAAAATTCGGTTTCGAAAAGTACCTCATTAGATGCATGAGCCACAAGACAAGTTTTGTCTTTAATCTTTTCTTTCTCATCTTCGCCGCTATCGCTCCAAGTTCCTCCAATAAAAGCCCTTTGGTTTTTGCTTCTTGGTGGTTTTGGGGATTCTCCGATGAGGTGATTTGGATCTCCGCATCTAAAACATTTTCTTTCGCTTTTACCATTTTTGTCATCTTTACTTCTTTGGAACGAATTTCTTTCATCACGTGGTTGTCTTACAAATCTTCCTCATCTTTTGAAAAATTTCTTGAAGTCTCTCACGGCCATGGCGTATTCTTCGTCTTCACTATCGGAAGTCAAACTTTCTTCATCACTAGACTCCTTTTTAGCCTTCAAGGCAGGAGATCTACTTTGTTCTCTTTTACCTTTGACTATTTAAGAATCTTTCTTTATTATCACTTCATAAACTTTCAAGTTGCCGATAAGTTCGTCAAGTGATAGTGATGTTAAGTCTTTCGACTCTTCAATAGCCATGACCTTTGCGCGCCATTTAGGATGAAGTGCCCTAAGTAATTACCTAACATAGTTCTTGCTAGAAAAACCTTCATCAAGTGGTTTTAGACTAGTAATAATAGTGTTAAATCTAGCAAAAGCATTATCTATCGATTCCTCTTCTGGAATCGTAAATTGTTCATATTGTTGAACAAGAAGATCTATTTTATTATCTTTGACTTGACTATTACCTTGGTGAGTGATTAATAAAGTATCCCAAATTTCTTTTGCGGTTTTACACATAAAAATTCTTTCATATTCTTTACGTGGTAAAGCATTATAAATCACCATTTTAGCTTCATTATTTTTAGCAAGTTTCTTTTTAAGATCATCGTTTTGTTTATCAAATGGTACAATTTTATCCTTTTTAGTTTCAGGATTATTTTGAATAGGAGAAAAATCACCATAGGTAATAACATGCCAAAGATCTAGATCTTTTGATTTCACATAAGTTTCGAATATATTTTTCTAATAAATAAATCCATCACTTTCAAATAGTGGTGGTCTTTGCATAGATTGCCCTTCTAAATATTTTTCCGATTCCATAGATCGATTCAAGTTTTAAAAAGGTTTTTTTAAAAATCTTGTTTGACGTGGCTCTGATACCAATTGTGAAAAACTAGATGCGGGTTGAATAGTTTACCGCTTTTTAATTAAAAGTTATGTTTGTTTATAAAAACTTAGATTCGACTTTATGTGAATTCATAATGTACACAATATGAACAATACAAGTAAGTAAAAGAATGACAAGTAAATATGAAAGACAAGAGATAAGAGTTAGAAATATCAAACCACAACACAAGGATTTGTAGTGGTTCAGTAACGAATCACCTCTTCGCCCTACTTCACTCCCCGAGCACCAAACTCAAGAGTTTTCTTTTCTATGTCAACAAGCTCCCTTTAGACGGAGAAAACCATACACAACTTAGCTTACACCAATTTTCGACACTAAGCGAAATGTCAAGTTCTAATCCTAGATAGAACCCATCTATCACAATTAACCACACTACTTCACATCAAATCACTACTTGGCTTTACTTCACAACTTCTCTCCACTTCACAATTTATCTTTGCTTCACAACTTCACTTCACCAAGACACTACTACGATAACACCAATCTAACACTACTTGCTAAGATCAACCCGATCTAACTATACTAACAATGATCACACCAAATTATAGGTGCTGAATCAAATGAATATCATATAATCAAATATAAAACGCAGCGGAACATGCACCTATCAACGGATCTATAGAGTCATATGATCAATCAAAATAAAAAACAACAATTATTACCTTTGCAGCGTGATCAGTAGAATCAAAGAACAAACTTCTCTTGTACACGATCTATCTAAGAAATCAAGTAACCAAAGTAGATCACCTCTATGAATATCCACACTACACTTCACCGTATACCTCTTGGATGCTAGTCCTTAAACCCGTAACCTTGGAATCAAGTCTTGAATAATCTAGATTCAAGATTAAGGAACAAAATGAAACCCTAGGTGGGAATCCATTCTTGTGCCGTATAAAACCAAAAGAGAGAGAGAGGGGAGAACGTTTTTGGTATGTCATATATGATAATTAGGAGATATCCCTACTATATATAACAAATAAACTTGATCTTATCCCTTCTCTATGACCACCTAAGGCCGACCCCTTTTATGGGCTTTATGGGCTTCTCTGTTGATTTCTATGTCCAATAAACTAAGTCCTTTACTTAGTTATTAGAAGCCCGATATTGATCCTGAGTTACGTAGGTTGTTTATATACCGTAAATACAATAAACACGATATATAAAGTGGTACCTCAATGTATATGTGTGTGACCCTATAGGCTCACATGTGTCTACCCGTATATTATTTATTATGACACGAGCATACTCCAACAGCTTCCACTTGCGCACGTCATAATAATCAAGTAATAATAAAAGCAAAGGTTAGCGTCTAGTAACACGCCAATGCCCCCAGAAACATATGAGGATTGTTTCTTAAACATCGTATTTTAAATGGTTTAGATATTAATTATCTTTTTGTTATAGATACTATGTTGAACATCTAACATGGATCTTAAGTCATTCATTTAACAATTATGTTTCTCGATATAGACATTTTGAACTAGATTACCAAATCAATCAAGTATCATCTTAATTACATTTGGGTGCGGCCACACATACATCCGTTCAAATCATTGAGGGGCCTAGTAGTATCTTACTCCGTAACATGTGGAGAAACAAATCCTATTTTGACTGCATGTGTCTATTATGTGTTTCATATCCCTCCTGTATGCCTTTAATATAGCAGCCTTCAACAGGTCAGAGTAGAACATATCAAAATGATTGACATTCACACAGAAAAAATCTTACTTGGCATCTCAAGTCTGAGGATGAGAGACATAACCACTTGTAAGATTCACTATTGATGCCGATCCATGTAGTGAATACTCGTAGGTTGGGTTAGTCCAATGTTCATCCAATGAACAACATATGAGTTTGGCGGTATCATCCTTTAATATTCAACTGTATGAATATAACCAAAACACTCACATTTTTCTTAATTCAATGATGCTCCCGTATCATTAACTGATAATGGATGATTTAGAATAAATAAATTATTCATGGAATTAAGCATGCTAATATAGAAAACATCAATTGTATAAATAAGACGATCCTACTCAAATTAATTCATTGTTAATACATACTGCTTAATGTTTCATTTCCAAATACTAAAAAACAGATATACCTGAGACTACTAGTATGTGTCAATCGTTCAATGTTTCTAACATGATAAACATGTTTGGTACAATACATTAACTTTTGTAAAAAGTACCAACTTAGTTGTCATCTGAGTGACCTTTGAGAATACCTTGTTCAAAATCTCACATGCAGTGAAGGTTTAAATAATACGATATGGATTGTCTTTTGTTATATGGTACGTTAAGTGTTAATACAATAATACTAGCATCGCCACAATACGTTACATAGGTTGTTTGAAGCAAGCAAAACCACCTATTTAAGACAATCATCTTAATAGCTTCCCAAACTGTAAAGTATTCTTATTCTTTAATGAATAGTGCAACAATGCTTTTAATCAAGCATGTCTAGTCAACAGTATTATCATTTATGACGAAAATCCTACTATGACTAGGATTGAGAATCATCTCAATCAAAATAAGCGTTAGTGTATAACCTCAACACTAATCTCCTTATTAAAATCCATAAACGATAAACATGTCTTTAGTCCTTTGCATGCCTTTTAGAATGTTCTTTCAATAGTAGTCTAATGTCTTTCACTTAGTTACTATGGTTGTAGGTTCATCTTGCATTCATGCAAGTGTTATAATTAGTCTAATACATATCATGACATGCATAATGAAACCTTTAGATGAACTAAACGTTTTCATGCATGTGTTTAACTCATCAAGTGAGATAGAACTTTGAGTCTTGCTCAATGATGTGTCATATAGTGTTAGACTTGTTAATCGCGTATGTTTATCCCAATAAACATTTGTTCTAAGGTTGTATGTTTTATTTCGTATATCTCTCGATAAAAACATTATTCCAAACTAAGGATTAAAATCTAGCTTAGGTGAAATATTATTTCCAATATGTTAACAACATATAAGATATAAGAAAGATAAAACATAATGCTCTTTGACTAGCTGCTAGGTGTTACTCAGGGAGTTCTCTTTGTTTCAATCAAAATCAAATTGTTGATTTAAACTTAAGATTCCAACTCCTAGATGCATGCTCTAACCCACACTTAGATTTTACAGCTTACACATTTTCTAAAGATAACTTGGATTCATAAACCCTTTTTATTAACATAACATCCTTGCAAAGGTAATCATTCAAGAAGGAGTTTAGAGATCCAATTGCCATATTTCATATTCTGGAAATCAAGTATGGTAATTACTATCTTTATTCATTTAATGCTTGTAAGGAAAAGAAGCTTTAATCATAGTCAATCGCTTGAGTATAAGTAAAACTCTTACCACAAGGCGCGCGTTTAAATGTGTGTACATTTTAGCCCATATTAGTCTTATTTTAGAAGAATCAATTTAACATCTTAGGCTTACTGATAGTTGAAAGATCAATCAAATTCAAAAAATGATTTTCTTTTAAGGACCACATTTTAACATTCATTATGTCATTTGCTAGTGCATTTAGAAGGTTGTGTAAGAAGAGACTTTCTCCAAAAACAAATGCTCCCACTTGCTTCGTGTAAGAGGAGACTTTCTCCAAATACCCAGCAAGTTGAGTAACAATAAAATTGTTCTCATTAGGGAGGTATAATATTTATTGACAGTTCTTGACTTTAGTTTGCTAATAACACGCTTAACATGATCTCAACAAATTCAAAACTTCAGTTAAGACTTAATGGGAGTCTTCCCATTCCATAACCTGATGGTGTCTTAGTTACCTTCTTGATTGGAACCATATTAAGTAAACACGTAGCTTTACTCAATTTTTTAACCTTGATAAGATTAGAGGTAGGGTAGTTAAAGTTATCAAAAATCGAACAATATCAAAGAGTTGGATTTTATACATCAGACATACCATAGCGATGTGGTATTCTATGAGTAATGGGATTATGAGGCAGTATCATAATTCCATAGATAACCTAATACACTTTGGCTCATATACTTGCTAATTTGTTTAAACATAATGGCACAAATAGTAATTTTAAGCCAATTGCATACTATAACGTAGAAGTCTTAGAGAAGTTCAAGGACTTTATGTACATGTCTTAACTAGAAGACATAACACGTTAATTGCTAACATTACGTTATAAGTCTTTGAACATTTCAATGACTTTATGTACATGTCGTGACAAGGAGATGTGACAAGGAGATGTGAACAAGTCAATTGCTTACTTTATAAGTCTTAGAACAGTTCAAGGACTTTATGTTTATGTCTATACAAGAAGTCACAAGCATATTAAATAAAGTATTATTGAACGCCGACTCTTGTCTTCAACTATCTTTCAAGTTAATTACATACTTCTTATTGATGTCTTTACAAGAATACACAATCATATTAGCTAAACCTTTTAGTGAATATGATGAAGTAGGTATTTATTATTTCTTGACACTAGTTCTAAGTAGGGCGACATACATCGAGGTGTATAAGTCCTAGTAGAATATTAGCTTTCTTACCATGCGGTTAAGAAAAACCATTAGTCATATTGTTATGTGTTGTACCTTACACACAATTAGGATTTCTCCCACTTGTGCATGGCCCAACATCAAGTATTTATACAAACAAGTGAGCATATTATGAGTCAGGTTCCGATCCTCAGACTAGTAGGTTATGAGCCCACCATGCTTCCGTTTGTTTGTATGAATAATATGAATAATATGACGATGTCACAGATATAATATGATTTTGAGTTAAAACTAAAATCACATTTGCATTACAAGTATATCTAGAACTTTATTGTTTAATAAGCAATCATGCATAAACATTGTACAGATAACATTTTAGGCAGCGATATCAGAAAAGCGAAGAGTTAACTAATAGAATGATATGCTATGATTCTTATAAAACTATGATGCTTCGTATGTGAAAAGTAATGTATTATTTCAAGACCAACTAGAAATAAAATGGGTCACTTACAAGGTGATAAGCTCATAGCTCCCACTGAATTTAGACAACATTACATGTGCGTCTATATCAGTAGTAAAATGCATTGCTCCCACTGGATAAGACAACATTAAATGTGTGTCTATGCCAATGAAGTGCAAGTAGCAATTTATTTACTTTTATATTCTTTGAATATATGAACATTATCACTAATGTGGGCCTCACAGACTAGTAAACATGTACTTAGATATTCAAAGAAATGCATCAAGTTCTACTATATATATATATGATGGACTAGCCATCAATGCCATTCTTTAACTTGAAAGTTTTGCATGCAATTCCTCCTTCTACATTACCTCAAGGGTGTGTAGAATCTTAGGAAAAATATCGAGTTAAGGAAAACTACTAGAAAACATGCTATTAATTTCCTTTTCTCTTTCGCGATTTATTGAGATTTCCATTTCTAATTATTAAAACTCATACCATGTCTTGACGCTTCAAGATGTATCATTTTGGTGGCTATAGAATACATGTTCTCTAGTCATCCAAATAAGATGTGCAACCGTACTTAAGCGTTAGACTTTTTACAAGACAAAACGATTTCTCGAGTAAGTATGCTTTGAGTTTGATTAGGATTGGAAAATTCAAGTGTTCCTATTATAGCTTTCTCATACAAGTAGAAAGGATATGAATAAGTCTTTTTCTTACAAGGAAAGAAGACTTAGTTTGCTTTCCTCTAACAAGAAAGGAAGCAGACTTTTGTTTACGGTTTGTGTTGCATAAATGTCATTAATAGAAATTACAAAGTTCATTTTAGTATTTTCGATAATTATCCTTTTAAAATTAACTACCCAAGTTTATAATATAAAACAATTAATTTTATGAAAAGGCTAAGATCCTCATTGAGGTTCCACCATCACATCAGTTGATCTGCTAGCAATGATAGATTCAATAGGTAGGTAACGTTTACCAATTGCAAAAACCTGTGCCATTCTTAGACCATATGGGACTCATGAAATTTGTAACCGGAGAAACAATGTCAGGCTGGCATGTTTAGTCCCATCCTTGCCTCGAGCCAAGGTCTCACCTGCTTAAATCGATTAAGTCATCCAATGCGAGAACATGTGAGAATATATCTAGGTCTCACGCATAGAGAATAATCACCTTGAGTTACAATTCACCTACGTCTCACGCAGAGTGAAGAGCAAATGCAAGTGTTCTCAACCAATTGGACGGTATGACTTAAATTTGACTGGTATTATTTTTAATAAATGATAAAAAAAGTGTGTACGAGGAAGCATGCATACATCCTTCGTAGCACAAGTTAAAAAAATAATTTTAACTTAAGTCTAATACTTGTTTTTATGTGGGTCAAGTTGTTCATTTTCATGACTAATATATATATATATAACCTAGGTGGAATAAATATTAGTTTGAACAATACATAAATTAAATAACAATCATAACATTTATTTAGTGTTATTTATATAAAAACAAGTGTTTAGTTTCAAATCATATTTGAATTTAAACTAAATCAAAGGTTTAGTTTCTAAAATTAGTTTGTGTTTTATTTTTTTAGTTTTATAAAAATATTTGCATGTTATATATATTCTAAACATATATAAAAGCAAACAAACAAACACAGCCACAAGTATGCAAACCCTCAACCGATGAAAAACCTATGCTTGGTCTCATGAGCCATCATGAGAACCAAGAGTCAACTAAGGGTTAACCACATAACCACAAGGAGGGCTCCCACTTTCTCCAAGAACCATCATGAGCAAGTGAAACCCCAAATGAACTTGAAGCCCAAATCTGCCATAAAATTTCAGCTGACTTGACGGGCCTGAAACTCCTAGAAGGGGTCTTCTCCAATCTGAGCTCCAGTTAAATAAATTGTAGCTCCATGAGTTTTTCTCCTTCTCCTAAAATTTCAGCTTCTAACTCCTTATAGAACTCCGAGAAAACCACTTTTAGTGGAGGTTACTCCAGCAGCTCTGAATTTGACTTTATGCCTTTAACTTTTACGCCATTCGAATTCAAACATCGGTTACAATAATTTTATGATTAAATCCATTTATCCTATCATCTAACTACTGTAAAGTGCCCAAACAATGGCTACAGCAAAAATTAAAATCATACAAAAGAAGGCGAAACAATGGCAAAACCCAAAACTAAAATTAAATGCAACATCAAGCGAATCAAGTCACAGGTGGTCATGGTTTTCATCGGCTTTGCATACACAATATAATAATACCATAATATCATGTATTAAAAAGGTGTTGGCTAAGTCCATTAGCAAACATGCATGTATTTGCCATGGAAACAAAATGATTAACAAGAAATAAATTGTTTAGCCAACGAATCAAAGAAATAAATTAACTAGAATTAAAACCCCGATTGGTACGTGTAACCAATGGCTTAAGGATCATTTAGTACTGTATTAAAGACCTTATAAAAACCATATTAATTCAAAAATTAATGCCCAAAGGGCTGATTTAAAGCTGATTCAAGAATCGTTCCAAAACACGCGATTTAAGCCCTTTTACATGTACCCAATAACAAAATCAATTAAAGTATGTATAACAAATGGCTATGAGATCAAAAATACCAGATAATAAGACCCTATATGGGTTGAATTAATTTCAAAAAATAGGCCTTAGAGGCTGTTTTAAAATTATCCATTTGATTCCATTAAAAAACGCGTTTTTAGCCATTTTTACGCATACAAGATGATCATATGATGGCTCGTGATACCACTATAGGCGCTGAATTAAATGAATAACATATAAACAAACATTAAACGTAGCGGAACAAGCACCTATCAACGGATCCATAGAGTCATATGATCAATCAAAGAAAAAAACAAGAAAAGTAATACCTTTGTGGCGTAGTCGGTAGAATCAACTGGTGACCTTCACCCTAACACGAAACACTAAATGAAACCAAGTGATCAATGGAGATAACTTCTATGATATATCCATACTACACTTCCTTGTATACCAATTGATGCTAGTCTTAACCCCGTAACTATGAAATTCACCTTGAATAAACTAGATACAAAGTGATAGAAAACAAGAACATATAAAACCCTTAAGAAAGAGTGTGTATATGTCGTGTTTTTATAAGGGAGAGGAGGGGAGAAATATTAGGTAAATTTGTAATTAAATTAATTAGAATATATCTCATATTTATTTCCAAAAGATTTGATCTGATCCCCTCTTTGACCTCCTCTATAGGCCGGCCCCTTATATGGGCTCAAATGGGCCTCCCATTTGATTTTTAAGTCAAATAAAATAAGTACTATACTTAATTATTAGAAGCCCAATAGTGATCTCGAGTTACGTGGGTTATTTATATACCGTAAATACAATAAACACGATATAAAAAATGGTACCTCAGTGTATATGTGTGTGACCCCATAGGCTCACATGTGTCTAGCCTTAGGCACACATGTGTCTAGCCATATAATTAGTTATTATGACACGAGCATACTCCAACAGCTCCCACTTGCGCACGTCATAATAATCAAGTAATTATACAAGCAAAGGTTAGCGTCTAGCAACACGCCAATGCCCCCAGAGACATATAAGGATAGTTTCTTAAACATCTCATTTAAATGGTTTAGATATCAATCATCTTTTTGTTATAGATACTTTGTTGAACATCTGAAATGGATCATAAGTCATTCTGATGTTTAACAATTTTGTTTCTCGATATAGACATTTGAACTAGATTACCAAATCAATCAAGTATCATCTTAATTATATTTAGGTGTGGCCACACATACATCTGTTCAAACCATCGAGGGGCCCAGTAGTATCTTACTCCATAACATGTGGAGAAACAAATCCTATTTTGACTGCACGTGTCTGTAATGTGTTCCATATCCCTCCTGAAAATGGCCTTTTTAGCAGCCTTCAACAGGTCAGCGTTGAACCATATCAAAGATTGACATTCCACATACACAAAACCTACTTGCATCTCAAGTCTGAGGATGAGAGACATAACCACTTGCGAGATTCACTATTGATGCCGATCCACATAGTGAATGCTCGTAGGTTGGGTTAGTCCAATGTTCATCCAATGAGCAACATATGAGTTTGGCGGTATCATCCTTTAATATTCATACTATATGAATATGACCAAAACACTCACATTTTCCTTAATTAAATAATGCTCTCGTACCATTAACTGACAATGGACGATTTAGAATAAATAAATTATTCATGGATTTAAACATGCTAATATAGAACACAGTTGTATAAATGAAGACGATCATACCAGGTATATCAATTCATTGCTTAATACAACTGCTTAACGTTCCATTATCCAAATACTAAAAACAGATATACATGAGACTACTAGCAATCAAAGTTTAATGTTCCTAGCATGATGATATGTTTGGTACAAGACGTATGGAAAAAATAAAAACCACCCTCCACCCTTTGTAAAAGTACCAACTAAGTAGTCATCTGAGTGAACTTTAAGAATACTTGTTTCAAAACTTACAAGCAGTGAAGGTTTTGAATAAAATGATGATTGTCATTTTGTATATGTGCGTTCAAGTGCTAATACAATAATACTAGCATCGCCACAATACATTACATAGGTTGTTTGAAGCAAGCAAAACCACCTATATGAGACAGTCTTCTTAACAGCTTCCCAAACTATAAAGTATTCTTATTCTTTAATGAATAGTGCAACAATGCTTTCAATAAAGTATGTCTAGTCAACAATATTATCGTTATGATGAAATCCTGCTATGACTAGAATTGAGAATCATCTCAATCAAAATAAGCATTAGTGTATAACCTCAACACTAATCTCCTTAAAAATCCATAAACGATGAACATGTCTTTAGTCCTTTGCAGGCCTTTTATAATGTTCTTTCAATAGTAATCTAATGACTTTCACTTAGTTACTATGGTTGTAGGTTCATTTGCATTCATGCAAGTGTTACAATTAGTCTAATACATAACATGACATGCATAATGAAACCTTTAGCCGAACTAAACGTTTTCATGCATGTGTTCTACTCATCAGGTGAGATAGAACTTTGAGTCTTGCTCAATGATGTGTCATATTGTGTTAGACTTGTTAATCGCGTATGTTTATCCTAGTAAACATTTGTTCCAAGGTTGTATGTTTTATTTATATATCTCTGAAAAAATAAAAATATTATTCCAACTAAGGGTAAAAACTACTTAGGTAAAATATTATTTCCAATATGTTGACAACATATAAGATATAAGAAAGACAAAACATAATGCTCTAACTAGCTTTAAGGTGTACTCAGGAGTTCTCTTTGTTTCAATCAAAATCAAATTGTTGATTTAAACTTAAGATTCCAACTCCTAGATGCATGCTCTAATCCACAACTGGATTTTACAGCTTGCACATTTTCTAAAGATAACTTGGATTCATAAACTCTTAAACCTTTGATTAACACAACGTCCTCAGCAATGTAATCATCAAGAAGGAGTTAGACATCCAATTGCCATCATAACAATATTCATGAAATCAAGTATGGTAATTAATATCTTTATTCATTTAACGCTTGCAAGGAAAAGAAGCTTTAATCATAGTCAATCGCTTGAGTATAAGTAAAACTCTTACCACAAGGCTCGCGTTTAAATGTGTGTACATTTTTGTCCATATTAGTCTTCTTTTAGAAGAACCAATTTAACGTCTCAGTCTTACCGATAGTTGAAAGATCAATCAAATTCAAAAAATGATTTTCTTTCATAGACTATATCTTAACATTCATTATTTCGTTAGCTAGTGCATTCAAAAGGTTGTATAAGAAGAGACTTTCTCCAAAAACATATGCTCCCACTTGCTTCGTGTAAGAGGAGACTTTCTCCAAATACGCAGCAAGTCGAGCAACAATAAAATTGTTCTCGTTTGGGATGTATAATGTATGCTGACAGTTCTTGACTCTAGTTTGCTAATAACACGCTTAACGTGATCTCAACAAATTCAGAACTTCAGTTAAGACTTAATGGGAGTCTTCCCATTCCATAACCTGATGGTGTCTTAGTTACCTTCTTGGTTGGAACCATATTGAGTAAACACGTGGCTTACTTAATTTTGTTAACCTTGATAAGATTAGAGGTAGGGTAGTTAAAGTTATCAAAAATCAAACAATATCAACAGAGTTGGATTTTACACATCAGACATACCATAGCGATGTGGTATTCTATGAGTAATGGGATTATGAGACAGTATCACAATTCCTTAGATAACCTAATACCCTTTGGCTCACATACTTGCCAATTTGTTCAAACATAATGGCATTAACAGTAATTTCAAGCCAATTGCATGCTATAACGTAGAAGTCTTAGAGAAGTTCAAGGACTTTATGTACATGTCTTAACTAGAAGACATAACACGTTAATTGCTAACATTACGTTATAAGTCTTTGAACATTTCAATGACTTCATGTACATGTCGTGACAAGGAGACATGACAAGTCAATTGCTTACTTTATAGCTCTGTATAACGAGTTCAAAGGACTTTAGATTATGTCTTTACAAGAAGTCACAAGCATATTAAATAAAGTATTATTGAACGCTAACTCTTGGCTTCAATTATTTCAAGTTAATTACATACTTCTTATTGATGTCTTTACAAGAAGACACAATCATATTGGTTAAACCTTTTAGTGAATATGATGAAGTAGGTATTTTTTATTTCTTGACACTAGTTCTAAGTAGGGCGACATACATAAAGGTATATAAGTCCTAGTAGAATATTAGCTTTCTTACCATGCGGTTAAGAATAACCATTAGTCATATTATTATGTGTTGTACCTTGCACACAATTAAGATTTCTCCCACTTGTGCATGGCACAACATCAAGTATTTATACAAACAAGTGAGCATATTATGAGTCAGGTTATGATCCTGAGACTAGTGGGTTATGTGTCCACCACGCTTCAGTATGTTTGTATGAATAATATGACAATGTCACAAATGTGATATGATTTAAGTCAAAACTAAAACACGTTTGCATTACTAGTATATATAGAACTTTATTGTTTAATAAGCAATAATGCATAAATATTGTATAGATAACATTTCAGGCAGCGACATCAGAAATGTGGAAAACAATTATCTAATAGAATGATATGCAATGATTCTTATAAAATTATGATGCTTCGTATGTAAAAAGTAATGTATTATTTCAAGACCATCTAGAAATAAAATGAGTCACTTACAAGGTGATAAGCTCATAGCTCCTACTGAATTTATACAACATTACATGTGCGTCTATATCAGTAGTAAAATGCGTTGCTCTGTGTCTATATCAGTAGTAAAATGCATTTGATCCTATTGGATGAGACAACATTAAATGTGTGTCTATACCAATGAAGTGCAAGTTGCAATTTATTTACTTTTCTACTCTTTGATTATCTGCACATTATCACTAATGTGAGCCTCACGGACTAGTAAACATGTACTTAGATATTCAAGGAAGTCCATCAAGTTCTACTATATATATGATGGACTAGCCATCAATGCTATTATTTAACTTGAAAGTTTTGCATGCAATTCCTTCTTCTACATCACCTCAAGGGTGTGTAGAATCTTAGGAAAAATATCGAGTTAAGGAAAACTACTAGAAAACATGCTATTAATTTCTTTTCACTTTCGCTATTTATTGATATTTCCATTTCTAATTATTAGAACTCATACCATGTCTTGACGCTTCAAGACGTATCGTTTTGGTGGCTATAGAATACATGTTCTCTAGTCATCCAAATAAGATGTGCAACCGTACTTAACCGTTAGACTTTTACAAGATAAAACGATTTCTCGAGTAAGTATGCTTTGAGTTTGATTAGGATTGGAAAATTTAAGTGTTCCTATTATAGCTTTCTTATACAAGTAGAAATGATAGGAATAAGTCTTTTTCTTACAAGGAAAGAAGATTTAGTTTGTCTTCCTCTAATAAGGAAAGGAAACAAACTTTTGTTTACGGTTTGTGTTGCATAAATGTCATTAATGAAAATTACAAAGTTCATATTAGTATTTTCGGTAATTATCCTTTTTTAAAATTAACTACCCTTGTTTATAATATAAAACAATTAATTTTACGAAAGGCTAAGATCCTCATTGAGGTTCCACCATCACATCAGTTGATCTACTAGCAATGATAGATTCAATAGGTAGGTGACGTTCACCAATTGCAAAACATGTGCAATTCTTAGACCATATGGGACTCATGACATTTGTATCTGGAGAAACAATGTCAAGCTGACATGTTTAGTCCCATCCTTGCCTCGAGCTAAGGTCTCACCTGCTTAACTTGATTAAGTCATCCAATGCTAGAACATGTGAGAATATATCTAGGTCTAACACATAGAGAATAATCACCTTGGGTTACAATTCACCTACGTCTCACGCAAAGTGAAGAGCAAATGCAAGTGTTCTCAACCAATTGGACGGCATGACTTAAATTTAACGGGTATTATTTTTGATAAATGATCAAAAAAGTATGTACGATGAAGCATGCATACATCCTTCGTAGCACAAGTTAAAAAATATTTTTAACTAAAATCTAATACTTGTTTTTATGTGTGTCAAGTTGTTCATTTTCATGACTAATATATATAACCTAGGTGAAATAAATATTAGTTTGAACAATACATAAATTAAATAAAAATCATAACATTTATTTAGTGTTATTTATGTAAAAACAAATGTTTAGTTGCAAATCATGTTTAAACTTTAAACTAATTAATGATTTAGTTTCTAAAAAATGGTTTGTGTTTTATTTTTATAGTTTTTTTATAAAAACATTTGCAAGTTTATATACATTCCAAACATATATAAAAGCAAACAAACAAACAAACAAACAAACACAACCACAAGTATGTAAAGCCTCAACCGATGAAAAAACTATGCTTGGTCTCATGAGCCATCACAAGAACCAAGAAGTCAACTAAGGGTTTACCACACAACCACAAGGAGGGATCCCACTTGCTCCAAGAACCATCATGAGCAAGTGAAACCCCAAATGAACTTGAAGCCCAAAACTACTATAAAATTTCAGCTGACTTGACGGGCCTGAAACTTCTAGAAGGAGTCTTCCCCAATCTGAGCTCCAGTTGAAGAAATTGTAGTTCCATGAGTTGTGCTCCTTCTCCTAAAATTTCAGCTTCTAACTTCTTATAGAACTCCAGAAAAACCACTTTTAGTGGAGGTTACTCTAGCAGCTCCGAATTTAACTTTATGCCTTTAACTTTCGCGCCATTCGAATCCAAACATCGGTTATAATAATTTTATGATTAAATACATTTATCCTATCATCTAACTACTGTAAAGTGCCCAAACAATGGCTACAATAAAAATTAAAACCATACAAAAAGAAGCCGAAACAATGGCAAAACCCAAAACTGAAATTAAATGCAATATCAAGCGAATCAAGTCACAAGTGGTCATGGTTTTCATCGGCTTTGCATACACAACATAATAATAACATAATATCATGTATTAATAAGGTGTTGGCTAAGTCCATGGCCAAACATGCATGTATTTGCCATGGATACAAAATAATTAACAAGAAATAAATAGTTAGCCAACGAATCGAAGAAATAAATTAACTAGAATTAAAACCTCAATTTTGTACGTGTAACTAATGGCTTAAGGATCACTTAGTACTTTATTAAAGACCTTATAACAACCATATTAATTCAGAAAATAATGCCAAAAGGTCTGATTTAAAACCGATTCAAGAATCGTTCCAAAATGCGCGATTTTGAGCCCTTTTACACGTGAGTTAAGATCAACATAGACCCATTATTTGTCATAGATCCAATGAATCAATCTCAACCATCTATTTTTTCATCAAAAA
>BQNB010108317.1:10527-22976 GCA_026074375.1 Tanacetum coccineum
ACTAAAAATCTTTTTTTTTCCACCCGCGAAACTCGCGGGTCTATAGTCTAGTATATATATATATATATATAAAGTACCATCTGGAGGAAAAAGGGATTCAAATAACTATGAGCTTGGCCTATGCACATTTGTGCATCTGAAACTTCAACGGAAAACAATATTTGACTTTATAATGATAAAATATTAATGTTTGATACTAATGAACTTGATTGAGTTGTAGATGTTTACGTTATTAGTCACCGAGACAGGTTTTTACATAGTTAATCTCTATTTTGTTTACAATGTTAGTCTCTTAGTTTTCTTACATGTTAGTCCTAAAATGTATAAAATTAGATTTAAATGTATAAAATGAAGCGTGTTTGTTTTAAAGATGGGGAAAAAAATAAAAATCTGTGTGACCCGAGGGTGCCTTATAACTTGAGTGATGAAGGGAGGTTATTTTTTTGTTCAGTTATACGTTGTGGGTTATAAGGGAAAATGGTAACATATTTTGCTATAACGCGGGTCCTATGGCTCACGGGCACCCGATGCTCTTAGGATTTTAATTGAAGTAAATGGTTGATTTGATAGGGCTTAAATGGGACATAGAGAATGAAAATGCGTTATTTTTGCACTCTATGATTTCCTTAAAGGGAGGTGATTTGTACACCATTTCTTTTTGTCATCCATCACTAATCTTGCATCTAGGTGTTGTACTGTGTGCATCACTCGATGTACTTTAGTGATGGATGGCAAAAAAATATGGCGTACAAATCACCTCCCTTTCTTAAAGTAACCATAAGGTCTTAATTGAGAATACGTGAAATGTTCAGAACTTGATAATTGATAATGAAAATGTCTAAAGAAGTAAACGACTTTGCCTAAGCTTATCGCTATGATTGATAAAAATATAATAGAATGGCTATCTTATCATTTAAAAGGATGTCAACATACAAATCGTTATTATTCTTCTCATTTTAGTTTTTTTTTTCACACATTATCTCTTATAATCTATTTACCTGAAAGTTTACGAAAGCGTATTATGTATGTGCATAAAACCTCAAAAATCATCTAGCTCAAAAGTTATATGAATGTTCATAAAACTATGTGATGAACAATAGTTTGCTGCCTTTTGAGTTTGGGATTGTTTGTGTGTGATGGGTAGGACTGTGTTGTGTTGTTGGCATGTCTAGAGCCAAAGAAATCACCCGTTGGATACTACTGGAGGACGCACAGAGAGAAAACGTGGCAGATGCTGTGAACGCGATGATATTATCTACAAATCCAGCGCCGAAAGACCAAAGAAGTTGCTTGCATTATTATCTGGAGAGACTACCGAAGCAACTGTCTGCTTGTTTCTTAGAGAAAAGGTTACTCGAAGGAAATCAAGGGGAAGCTTTCCATATGAGAAGCGTACTTCTTTCAGAAAACACTTAGGGTGTGTTTGTTTTTTGAAAAAAAGTCTGACCAAGCTCTGAAATCTTACCAGTAAGAGACGGTCAGACTTCAAGGTTGTTCGTTTTTTCAGCTAGATTCAGACACGGTAAGACTTGTGAAGTCTGACTCGGTAAGACTTGATGAGCAGATCTGACCACCTCTTCACCCTTTAAAAACTTCACCCCGATGCATCAAATATACTTTTTAAAGTTATTAAGTACGCACGTTGCTGCATGCGTTATTTTTATTTTATTTTTTATTTATTTTGTGCTGACTTATTTTTTCGATCTCAAGTTTTAATAGTTTGTTTTTTTATATGAGCTTATTTATTGGCCTCATGGCGCGGTTATTTTTTTATCGGAATATTGTGTTATGTTTATGATAAAAATGTTTTGTTTCATGTTTACATAAACTACTTGTTTGTCGCACTGTTATGGTTTAATATATACTTTAAAAATTATAAATAATCAATTAAAACCCATTCAGACAATAAAAAAAAACAACATTATTTCATTCAGATTCAGACTTTATGACCACATCTTACCAGTAAGATGTGGTAGTCAGATTCAGACACGAAACATCTTAATGAAACAAACACCCCCTTAGTTGTTTTAATCATCAAGTTCTTTAATTCCCTCACCCCCTATTGATATCTCTATTTGACATTTTCTATATTTTTTTGTTTTCAGTAGTAAAACTAAACCAAAGCAATAGTATGTACATTTTCACATTTTCTGATGGTTTACTGGTTCAAGCAAATGGTTTACAGAAAACACCTTTTTGTCCAAACCATTTTTTACTGGTTCAAGTCATGATGGTTGTTAGGGGTGTGTATGGTTTGACTTGATCAAATCAGTTCAGCTAGGGGAACACATTTAGGATCGAAGATGGGATCTAGGGGGATAGGGAGAATGAAAATCAGTGATTTTTGCGTACTCTGATTTTCTTCAAGTAACTGACTGTTAAATCGGTATCAAAACCATAACATATGATTTGTTCACTGCCAAACTAACAAATATTCCATATTTTCATACAATTAACTTAATTGTTACCAATACAATCTTATTTTACCAAAGAATTGCCTATACTTAACAAACATCGCCTGCATATTCTACTTTCTAAGTCCAACAATTATCCAAGCCTCAAAAATACCATCACAAAGAATCCTAAGAGCTTACCATTATGACGATAATCTGCCTATTAAAATGCCACTGAACACAATAGCTCCAAACCACTTATTGGAGACAAATCTACAGCCAAAATAGAAACAGAAAAATCAGGTAAGCAAGATAAGCATTATATCTCCGTACATCATGAAAAGAGCACAATGAAGTAAATTTTAGAGGTTTTTAGAACAATCATATCACAAGGTCTTTACGTAAGTTTCAATTTTCAGATTGAAATCGGTATTAGAATTTTACTTACTTTCTACTGCAATCAGCTCCAGAGTATATGTCTACCGTCCAAATTTGCCATGCCAACTGACCAGATGTTGCTGCCAAAAAGACATAATACGGCAATCCTGCTTGGTAGGAAGCAGGAGCGCATTGATATTAGTGATGACTTGTTTACCTTTTTTTTCATCAAGTTCCCACATGTATATAGATGACTATATGGGTATGGAATGGTTGCTGTAGTAAATAATGTAGAATAATTATTGTTTACTTATTTGTGCTGAATACACATCTTAATAACAGAAATGACAAATTTGACCACTAGTCCAAATGATTATATGTTCGTTTATGAAAAAAGAACTATAACAGAAGGTTAAATGTAATTACTTCAATGATAAAAAAGCAACCAAAACATATCATTAAATGACAAAAAATTCAATGGTAACCTTATACCTATGATAAAAAAAACGACTCACCATTGAAATCATACTATAAGACCACTAATAAAGAGCAGTAAATCAAACAACTGAAATATTCTTTTATCAATATACTCTGATTTTCTTATTGCCTATGTAACGGGCAATAAGAAAATTTTAATATTTTACCATAAACAACCAACAAAGATTGCGACAATCAAGTTTAGGGCCCCAAAACATTCAATTGACTATAAAAATCTTGTGACAAAAAGCCTGCAATCTTGTTTATTTCTGTGCGAACAAGAGGTGGAATGTGTCTGAACAGTTTTAGAAGGAAACTTATTCGCAAGGTATAATAATTCTGAATGTTGAGTTCAATTAGTTGACTTTGGCAAGTGAAATCATTAATTTAAGAACACTGCTTATAGTGAAGAAGACAGAAATAGCAGTGGTCAGCCATCGACGGTGAATCAGATAGCAGCGATGGAAGAATGAGGTTCATGACACTTGGCGACAGTTGAGATGTAAAAACGACAGGGATGACTGAAGTGTAGAAGAAACGCCCAAAAATAATAACTTAAGTTAATAGGGTCATTTAGCCCATTAAGCTCTAAGTAAACACCACCTAAGTCTTATATGGCAATTTATTCGTTACTATGATGCCAAAGTTCTTATAAGCATGTTTAATACAAAAAATGGGCAAATTGACCATGAAAGTTCCCACACTCGTGAGTGGGATATTTATAGAAAAATGCAACGTAAATAGAAAGCATCCAAGTTTAGATAACCTAATTTTGGTCATTGTCATTGTTGCAAATAAAAACTACGGCATTGTATTAGATCCATCATCCACATTCTTCTTTGACCATGTGCTGAGTCAAATTTAGTAAAATAATGGGGCAAATGAGTGACATGGAGTGATAAGAGTATATTATAAGCAGCAAAATTACGTTGGAAGTTAAGTATAACCAAGATTTGCGTTAAAGCCACTGAGCGCAAGACTGCTAATGCAAGCAACTCCAAATCCACTGACCCAATTCTTTGTGGAATCTCCGAATCTTAAGGCTGTAGACTTCACTCCCACTAGTATATTATAAGCAGCAAAATTACGTTGGAAGTTAAGTATTACCAAGATTTGTGTTAAAGCCACTGAGCGCAAGACTGCTAATGCAAGCAACTCCAAATCCACTGACCCAATTCTTTGTGGAATCTCCGAATCTTAAGGCTGTAGACTTCACTCCCACTAGCTTATCGTCTTCTTTATCCTGTAAAAAAGGTCAAAGCACTAATCATGTACGATGCTACAAGCCTTCCAGAGTTAACAACAACATTTGTAGTTGGGTAAAGATGGGTGGATCCCACAGGTTGGCTAATGGGTCAAATCAATACATTACTCATAGAGTTGGGTAAAATGGGTGAGTCCCATTAGAAACCTTTACTTTTAGTCAGTTTAGAATTAGGATTCTTAGATCTATTTACACCACGTTCCAGCATAGTTGTATTCATTCAATTCATTATTAAAATTTCAATTCAACTTTTGTTCTTCTCTACTCGTGAAGTCAAGTATTCAACAGGTTTATTGCATCTGCAATTCTTCCTATTCACTAGCGTTTGCTGTGAACAAATCAGGCTTCCGCTGTCCTACTTCAACGGGTCAGGTTGGGTTGACCCAAAACACTTTTTATGGTTCAAATACTTTTTTCCTTATCTTCGAGACTTCGCACCAACAATTAGGATGTCATCTTTAATAAAAACATTATATATACTGTTTCAATAATAACAAAGGTTCTTGAACAAAATAATTTAAAGGGTTTACATGTTGGGTGAGTAATTGAGTGGTGAATTCCGAGTTACACCAGTTTGACCTATTTGACCCCTTTCCTTTCCGGCTGTGTTTTTTTTTCCATTTGACCTGTTTGACTCGTTGGAGATCCATCCATACCCCAAACCAACCCATTAACAAGTAAATGGGTAAATGCCATGAAACAAATAGAGGCCATTTTACCTGATGGGCATATATTGTATCATAGAAGAGTGTCCAAAATACTCCAGAGAGATAAAGTGGCAACACGACAGCAGGATCAAGGCTTCCTCTAACAGCAGACCATCCCAATAAGGCACCCCAATTGAAAGTTAAACCAAGAAAGGCTTGAGGCTGCAGCAAGTTACAATATTACAATGATTCAAGCAGTCTTGGAAATCGAACCAATAAGACTCATGATAAAAATTAGATGTTATAGCCAAAACGTAATCCTTTTCATCAGGGGGTATGTTCGTCCCCAATATGCGGCTGTAAACAATCATTTTTAATCATCAACATATATGAGCATCACTCATTAGAGTTGATATGCCCGCTGAATAGACACTTAAATGCAAAACCTAGAGGTGGCAGTTTATCTATTTAATTAATTTGGTTGTATTTTAGCCGCTGAATGGGTCAAACAGCTTGAAAGTAGCCAAATGTCTATTTTCAATACATACAAGCTCCTAAACTGTTCTACTCAGAAGTTTAGATTACTGCTATGATAACAGTGTTTTTGTAATCATACCTGACACATTAAACAATTATTGATTTTATTTAAGATATACCAAAAAGTATTCTCCATCAACCCAACTGGGCATGGGCCATTTCAATCGATCTAAAAATGGGCAGTTTTGACCGGTTACCCAACCAACTTGACCCGATCATTTTGCCACCTTTAGCACAGCCTATAGTTGTGATTGGAAGAAGCTTTTAGGCAAGAATAACGCTATTATATGTTAAAACAGAGAATCCAAGAATAGCGAAGTGGAATACGAACCTATAGTCATTAAGCTGGAGAAGAATACCAAGACCCAAAAGCAGTTGAGCACCAAGAAAAGAAACCCCCTGAAATGGTGTTAAGGCCCCGCTTGCAATTGGTCTTGACTTTGTTCGTTCCACCTACATCACAACAGTCGACCATTATTTAGTATGCAGTGCCAAAAGACATACACCAGTATAACTTTATACGCCTAAAACGGAAATCCTAAATCGTATAATCTTATAAAAAAGCATTGGTATCATAGAACTAGCAGCACATATCTACCAAGTGACATAAATTACCTTAATCCTACTTGACGTGAAAACAGAGACTCTGATTCCTTATAGTAGAAGCGACATAAACTTGAATTTCATAATCAACATACCCAAATCAATACCATCAACTTGTGGTAATGATTATATTATGTAAAACAATATATTTCAGGATAATCTAAAGCGGTGAAATAAGTGTTCTTAATGTAGTTTGACTGAATAAAAAATTCAGAAAAAAATGACACAAGAAGCGTCGTAACAATAAAAGGGGAAAGCTAAGTTTAGTACTTCAATAGAAGTATTAACTTTATATATTAATCAAAGCTGATCTTATCTTCATATTCTAAATAGATACTCCCTTCATCCCAAAGTGATAAGTGGTACTTATTCTTAGGACCGGGGGGGTAATCTCATAGGAATGTACGATCATAATACCTTGCAACTCCGCAAATATATCGGCACAAAGGTAGCAGGTCTGACCGACTTGCTTATGAATGGGTCGACTAAGGTTACATTGATATATCAACCAATGTCTTAAAATAAAATCATCATTGAACACTTGGATCAATACCATTAAACCTTGAATAAACTAAGCAGACTTCCTTCCTGCTAGAGCAAGCAAGTGGGGTCATATTGTTTCTTGAATAATTTGAAAAGTCAAGCTGATCAAATCCTATTATTTGGCATACCCCAAAAAATGAGAACATGCCAGAAATCTGGAACTAATGGACAACCAAGAACCAAAAGCATTGATAATTATGCAGAGCTATAAAACCAAGACTATACTTTTGCATACTCCATTCTGATTCGTTAGAGAATTATAAACAATTCATGAATTATAATCCAAAGGCTTGGGAAAGATGTCGGCTAATCAGTCTCAAACCTGCATTGGCAACTGTTTCTAAACAACTACTGTACTTTCATAAACTGAATTGATGTGTTTGCTTCCTTCATGCGTGACTGAGTCTGTTAATTGCAACAATACTGTGAACTACATATCTACTCCAAAGAACACATTCATACCCAATTTTTGAGCGATTTGTAGTGTAGAAAGAATTGTTAATTGTAGTGTGTCCCCAAAAAAGATTTTGCTCGCTAACCCTGGTAAAACCTATATCCGCATTAGTTGGAAGGGCAACAACCGGTATTTTGTTTAATAGCCACCAGCAAACAATGGCTCCAAATTATATCAAGTATAAATGTTCAACCGGACATAGTCTAAGTCTGAGGCCCAGATAGCTAATTATCATTTTAATACAAATCAATTAACATATTAGCATAGGAGATGGATATGACTACTCTGGTCAATCCAGATTAAGGAGAGCATTTCTATTTAGTAGGTTTCTGGTTACACTTTGTGCCAGTAAAGCTTAATGAGTTGTAGTTATGCTTAGCGAGATGGGTTTAAGTTAACCATGTTCTACCATCTTTTTAACACCCCCAATGAAACACCATATCAGCAACACTTTATTTCCTAACTCTACTTTTGACATACAGATACATACCGCATAAATATAATTTATATGCTTAGAATTGTAAGTTTCTAACCTTTGTATCAATATCGCGGTCAAGGAGATCATTGATAGTACATCCAGCACCCCTTAAGAGAAAAGCTCCACAACCAAATAGAGCCATCATCTTGAAATCAGGAAGGTGTCCAGGAGATGCTGCTAATGTGATGAACCTGATTTATAGAATGAGATAAATAAAGATGTTAGTTCCTACTAAAATCAACCTCAAGCTTCTAAAAATTAATCTAATACACAAACTGTAATTCCTATCCTTTTGCAACTTATAGGCATAAAAGTGTGATGAGCAACAAGAATTGACTCCCGACATTCCAAAAAAAAGCACCTTTATTTATGCTTCCAATTCAAAGTCAGCCGTAACCTCCATTTTTAACCCAGAAAGTGCAATGCTAAATCGTACAAGAACAAGTTATATATGTAGCTCGGCTGACCAGTGTGGTCAATCTAAATACACAAACAGTAATATCTATCCAAATTACTTATTGCAACTTATGCACAAAAATTTGATGAGCAACAAGAATTCACTCCCTTCATTCCAAATAAAAGCACCTTTCAAATGCTTCCATTTCAAATACATTTTTTCACCCACAAAGTGGCATGGTATTGTTAAGTAAATCTCTCAACAAAATAACTTTAACAATTCGATTAAAAAAAATTGTTGAGCATGATCTGATGAGTATGATCAACCTCATCACTACTGCACTATCGAGTCAATCTTATAACAATCGTCAAAACAAGAACCACAATATGTTCTAAAGAGTGTGAGAACGGGTAGAACGAGATTGTAAGTTATCTCGTTTGGAAAAGTAAATAATCTGAAAATAGATAACAATAAACTTTTTCGAAAGCAGCGTTTTGATACGTGAACTAAAAATTGTTCCACTAGATATGTTACAAACTTTTAAAAATATGCACGTTTGGATGACATGTCATACTCCAAAAATGTTTGCAGTTTTTGAAAGTTTGTAACATATCTAGTGGAACACATTTTAGTCGCTAGTTTGGAGAAAGTAAAGTAATAGATGTAAAAAAACATCAGATATAGATATTAAGCGCGAACGAACCAGAAACAAGGGCAAGCAAGTAACCAAGTACCAATAGGTTTATCCAACCTAGCAAGATGCGCATACGGCCTAACGATTTTCGGGATACTTTATTATTCTTATTACCCAATAATTCATATTTATCCTTTTGATCATCATCTTTTAAATTACTAATAGTAGTATAAGTATATGTTGTGTGAAATAAACCTCCTAATCCTAATCTGTTGAAGTAAGTGGAATTTGAATAATAATGAAAATTGGAATAGTAGTAATGGTGGTGTGTCTGTTTGTTGAGATAATAACGCGACTGAGAGATGATGATGATGATGATAGAGTTTACGACAACGACGGAGTAATACCAACGCCATTCTCTTACTTAATGGTATTCATCACCGGATTTAATGCATTTTTACTCCATGATTATTTGGTATAGAGGAATGGGTTCATTCTCATTCTAGTACTCAACCTATTTTCTAAACCCACCAAACCTAGTAGGTTTGTAAACTCATTCCCCATCACATAACCCAAAGCCTTTCCATCGATATAAACAAACTAATTTTATTGTTTCAAAAAAAAGCCCATAATTATGTCTGTTTTGGTTTCATGAATGGGATAGATTTGGATTGATTTTGAATTTGAATCAGTGTAGGTTTAGTATATAGAAATAGTTTTTTTTTATATTTAAATTTAATACTCCCATCCGTTTTTAAATAAGTGTCCACTTATTGATTTATTAAGTCTTTTTTCCATCAACATTTGATCTTAAATTAATTGTTTGTTTTATAAATACTTAATGAAAATTATAATCCAATAAAAAATATTTAAATACCCAATCTATTCATACATTTTAGCATCACGTATTATAAAACACAAACAAGAAATAAATTAAAGGTCAAAGTGCTAAAAAATGACTTCGGAAAGTCAAAAGCTGGAACACTTATTTAAAAACGAGGATAATAAATTTATATGAAAAAAGTATTATTTAAAAAATCTATTACTTGAATATATGTGAGAGATGAGGAATGTGGTCCCTACTGGTATAGAGTAAGAACTCACCCCCATGAGCTCAAGATTTAAAAACCTATTATTTGGGTGTTTTGAAAAGTCAAACCCCTTAACAACCAACTTTTTTTGGACTCAACCCAAACCCCCTCTATAAACCCTTCCAAACCAAACCACCTAATTTGTTACACTAGTAATGGCCAACAATTTAAGGCCAATTTAGTAAATTCATATCTTTATTAACTTTTTTTTTTCATTATTGCAAACTCGAGAACACAACACGAAATTCTTAACTTTCTTTTCATTTTCCTCATCTTCTTTTTCTTCCCCTTTTCCTCCCCTAGACTTCTCTTCACTTTCAACTCCTAAAATATAATCAGAAAGACAACACTTAAAGAGAGAACATCTATTAAACAAAGAATGATACTATGTATAACTTTTTCAAGTTTTGTTGTTGAGCACAAGGGAGTCGTGGTGACCAAACTTTTGGGTGCCAAACTCCAAAAGTGGTCCACGTAAGCAAAAGGAGTTTTGCACCAGAAATGTCATGGCACCAGAACAGTCTATGACTTTTTGTATATTTATTTTTAATTTTGTACATCTTTAAAGACATGTTTGTAAATTCATATATTTATTAACTTTCTTTTCTTTTTATTATTGCAAACTCAAGAACACAACACGAAATTCTTAGGTG
Source organism: Tanacetum coccineum (assembly GCA_026074375.1). Classification (NCBI taxonomy): domain Eukaryota; kingdom Viridiplantae; phylum Streptophyta; class Magnoliopsida; order Asterales; family Asteraceae; genus Tanacetum; species Tanacetum coccineum. The sequence goes on from BQNB010108317.1 coordinate 21,077, forward strand.
TGTTTAGTTGTAAAAAAAATTTCATGTTTTTTTGTTTTTAAATTCCTAAAAACGAGAATGGTTTTTCTTTCCTAGAGAAGAGTTGAGAATTTTAAAAACCTGTTTAGATGGGAATTGTATTTTTCCTTTTAGAAATGAAGAATAGTAAAATGTGATTTTCTGTTTTTCGATTTAAATTAGAAAAATGAGAATTTCTCTTTTTTTTGAAAAATATTAAAAAAAAGTGCGACTAAACAAGTTTTCAGTTTTTCTATTCTCAAATGAAAATTTTTCTGAAAAAATAGAATATTTTTCTCCAACTAAACACATCCTTAACTTTCTTTCCATTTTCCTCCATTTCTTTTCTCCCCCTAGCACTTCTTTTCACTTCCACTCCTAAAAAAGCTCGAGAACACAGCGTTAAAGAGAGAACATCTAGTTAAGAGAGAATGATAATATGTATAACTTTTTCAATAATGTTGTTAGATACGATTAGTATTCCAAAAAAAAAAATCATATATAATCGTTATTCGTATTTGTTAGTGAATTTTTGTAAAATGATGTATTGTAATTTTATTTCAGTTTTTGACCATTTTGATGCGCACGCATCATAATTTGCGCACCATATTTTAAAAACGGATTGTGTAACATCCTAAAGGACCATATTTAATTTGTAAACGAATAAGAATTTGTCACGTACACTATGATGCGCAGTGAGTGTATATTACACAAAAAACATTAAATTAAATGAGATATAAAAACTAGCGAGGAAGATGTCAGAGCACCATATTAAATTTCTAAATGAATAAGAGTTCGACACGTCATATATGGTGTGCAATTTCTACATTTTGCGCACCAAAAATTATACGTTACATACATTTGAGATTTGGTAAACATTTCCGGATACCTAAAAGATATGTTTCCTTATCCATTTGAGATTACGTTGAGATTTTCTTATCCGAGTGCTAGATTTTTTTCTCATAAATTAAAAAAATAATTATTTATTCATCAATGTTTGTAACACATACCAAATTCAGTATTGGTTATTCAAGGGGAAATTTTTGTTATGTCTTGTTACAAATGACGAAAATAGAAACGTTTTGTTGCCTAAAATGATTAGTTGTGATACTAAAGGGGTCATGTGGGTCAAAAACTCAATTTAGATGTTATGAGGGTGTACGCTTATCATATCGTTGTCCGCCCGAACAACAAGTTTTACGAAGTCATGACGATGACGAGATGAGGTTTTTAATAAATTATATAACTAGGGCAAATCAATATCATATGATATTGTTGGTTAATGAGAATCGTCAAAATTTTCATGTTTCACATATTCTCGGTATCCACCAAATACAACTCATGAAAATTTTCACAACATTCAAGCATCCAAGGTAAATATTGATGTCTGACATAATTTCAATTCGAAGTTCTTCTCTTGTTCATAAGAATTTTATGTTGTTTGATCTTCTTCATTTCACATTGTTGATTTCTGATCAAAAGTTAGATCACTGATATTATGGTAATGAGACTACGTTGGTGACGATCAGTTAAGCGAAAGGTAGACGAGGTTGAAAAAGTAACGGATCTTATTATGGGACATGGGTAAGATCATTATACGGAAGGTAAACAATGTTGAAGAAGATAAGGATAAATTTCTCGTACCATGTCTTGTCGTTCATGCAATAGCTCGTTTGGAGATTGAAAATGAACGTGAGTTTTGTGTAATGTTTTAGCCACCAACAAGAATGACTTAGATCTTATTGCTGATTTAGCGGATATTTTGATTTTGGGATAGCGTTGTTTCATGAAGTGGATTTCTAAGCTTACTTCTTCTTTCAATGCAAAGTAGTCGTGCGCAAATCGGTTAACCAGATCGGTTCGGTTTGAGTCAAACAGGAACCAGTTTCGGTCAACACGGAGC
>BQNB010108318.1:0-10773 GCA_026074375.1 Tanacetum coccineum
TTCCAAAACCTAAGACATCAAAAGTTTCAAACTCTGTTGTTTGAAGCATTGTGACAAAATCTAAATGAACATATCGCTCATATTCAGAGGACAATGAAGGATCACTCCTTGCCTTTTTGTTTTTATGTTCTTTCAACCGCCAACGTGGTCGCTTAATTCCCGTGACTCGCCCTTGATGAAGAACCCCCACCCTCACTACTTAATTTGGTTGTTGTTGGGTTACCATATTTTGTATAATAAATATTATACAAACCTTCGGACGAGTCGTTGAACCATTTTTTGCCTTAGTTGCATAACTATCATCAAAAAGCTCCAAATCCGTACTTATCGACTCGATAAGAAACTCTACACCGTGCACATTAAAACATGTGTTTAAAGCGGCTACACAAGTAATTATCGGTGGCATTCTTTCAAAATACTTCTTAAGTTTTTCTTACTAGCCAAAAGGTCATGAAAATACATCAAAGTAGATTTTTGTTTTAAACCACTTAGAAACATATGATAAGTGGAGTTCCATCTTGTCGGGACGTCCCAATGAGGTGATAAACAAGGTTTTCCCGCTTGTTTACATATTTTACTATAGCGTTGTTGGTTTTTACCACCCGATTTAAAAACATCTTTTAACATTGTTTTAAAAGACTCTTTGATTGTATTAATCTCCTTCACCGCTAAACAATCTTGCATACACAAGTTAATGATATGTGCAACACATCGATTATGATAAAACCTACCCCCCATTGGTGGTTCATATTTTAATCTTAGTTTACCAATTGCTGATGTGTTGTTGCTAGCATTATCCAATGTGATTGACATAATTTTATTTTCCAACTTAAATTTAACAAACACATTTATCAACGTTTTAGCTAAAGCACTACCCGTGTGGGGAACCAGAAAGTCTTCGAATGCAATGACCCGCTTCATCATTTGCCAAGTACCGGGTTCAATCTAATGTGCGGTAACACATATGTAAGAACCGGGCACCCCATAAGGAGGGGTCCAAACATCCTTTGTTAGGTTGACATTAGTATTTATTTGAAGAAAATGATTAATTATTGCTTGTTTAACCATTACCCATAATTTCATTGCATCACGTTTGAGAGTAGTGTGACTTACATGAGCGTATCTTGGTTGCAAATGTTTCTGAAACACCCTCGTTGTTTGCTCGTCGTCAAAGTGGTTGAATGGTAACCCTCGTTGAATCACCAAACCCGTGAATTGTTCACGAAGAACATCCGGATTGTACACGAAAATACTCCCATCTCGAGACATAGACGATTGCCCCGATTCCGTATGCCTCTTTATTGCTTCACAATGCGGATGGTTGATATGACTCTTCAACGTCGAGTTGGAATCTTTCGAAAAGAAATGCAAGCAATGAATACATTGAGCTTTTTTCGTGTTGTCGGACATTAAGCAAAAGTTGAAGTCTTTCCAAATCTAAGGGTTTCGGTTGTTTGGTAGGATTGAAACAACTGTCGGTGCACTTGATGAAATGGCACCGACAGTAGTTGAGGTGGATTGACTTTCCATTGCTAATTGAAAGAAATTCGGTTTTGTTTTGGAGAGTTTTTTTTGCTTAGTATTGTGATTTTTAACTTGTGATTAACAATGAAACACAACCTCTCTATTTATAATGAAATTCACAAGCACAAAGACTGTGTATGAAGTAAGCATGGTAGTCACAAGATAAAGATAAGCATGTGGGGGACAAGATCCAAAAATTATGCCATAAAGATAAGCATGTGGGGGGACAAGATCCAAAAAAATGACATAAAGATAAGCATGGGTACAAGTCACAAGATAGAGATAAGCATAGGTACAAATGAAACCGAACCGAATCGGTTAACCGGTTTGCGCACGTCTAAAATGATGTATACATCCTTTTACCCAAAAACGTCCTTATAAAACAGAAAAACGCTCTTTTGAGACCCTAAACGACCCCAAAAGGCCAAAAACTCACACATTTCACAGTGAGCCTTGCCCGTTAGGTCGTTTCCGATTGACCATGCGAATTTCAGCCAAATCCGCCACAGAAATTTTGTTGCCACAAAATATATTTGTTTTCGAAAAACCTTTAATCTTGCCGAATTTTAGCTCGTTGACCGCATCTCTATCGAAAATGCTCCTCCAATGCTCCCCCACCTTAGAAAAGCTAAATTCGAAAAGGAACAAAAAAATGAGCCTACTTTGCAAACCAAGTTGTTTACTTATATCCTGAGATTATTCACTAACTTAGGATGCACACATCAGCTCGACCAAATCACTTATATTTGGCAAGTAACATATAACTAATATTAAATAAATATAAGTTTTATACATATGCAATCTCTTTTTTTGTAAAGTATACTCCATTAATTTATTTTTGTTGCAAATCATAAGTTAAATCATGCATACTATTAGCTACTGTAACCAAGGTAGAATATACATAGCATGCTTGAACTGCAACAAAAATGTCACTCTGATTATTAAAGAATCAGTTTATCATGACAAAGGTTGTCGAGGGTTTGAATGTCTAAAATGTTCAACCAACTTTAAATGTGTTGTTCTAAAGTAATTATATGATAAATTAAGTTTATGATGTAATGCTTTTACTAGACAAGTGACATAATATTGTACAATTCAAAGAATATTTACACTAACATTTTATATATTAACTATCAGTGTGAAAGTTACTGTTGTTGTTGATGAGCAAACTAAAACTTCTACTTATTTGATACCATTTGATCATGAAGTTACCAAAATCATTGGTAAATTTCCTTTTAGTTTGTAAGATTTATTTGTTGACAACCAAGACAAAATTTCGCATGAGTTTTGTGACATGGTTGGAAAATAATGGTTATTTAGATTGCCAAACAATAACCATAACACATGTACTCATGTTGCTAATATCGTGTCTCGCATTTTAAATGATCATGCTCCAATAAATGTGTTCAATGACATAGTTGCATCACACACGATCGATATTTTAATTTAAAACACATGCAATTTATTAGTTTGATAATTCTAACAACTCAACCTAACAAGTTCTTTAATATGTTTAGAAAAAAAGAGACAGAACCTCAAATCAAGTAACCATTGGAAGGACATTGAAGAATGCTGAAATATATCGTCTAAGCATTGTTGTTTTATGTTTTTTTATCGGCCATTCTTTTTCGCTAGAATTATATTACCATTTCAAATGTTTTCTTAGTGTTAATTGAATTGGATGTTTGATGTTTTTTATTTGGGGTTCTTTAATGAAAATGTATTTTTGTTGCTTTTTATTTGGGGTACTCTAACATATCTTACATACGATTTCTTAAATATGCAACCGAAACATCACATAATTCTTTTATAACTCCTTTAATAAACATGTTGCAAATTGTGTGCATTCTGCTATAATTATTTAACCTTAACACTAAAAAAACATGTTTATGATTATAATAAGCTATTGAGAAAACTGTCCATCGGACGGGTAGAGACCTAGTTGTTGAATGTAAAACACAGGTTTTGAATCGGTATATTTTACGGATGATTGAAGCGTTTTATTTTGTGATAACAGTTATTTTCGAAATTATTTCTAGTCAACTTTGTTTGTGTCGGTCATAAGAGATGATTTACTAAGAGGATTAAAAGGCCACGTGCCAGCATGAGGTGAATAGTTATTTTAAGAAAAAAATAATTAGGGGCAGAAAAAAACCTTCTTTTATAAGAGAGTATAGATATATATCGATATTGGGCTTACATTTTGGATTTGGAATTACATAAAGTATGGACTTGTAATTTGGACTTCGGCCCATTAAGGTGAAAACTCGTATTTTCTTATCTAAAGTTAACGGGCTAATATTTAAACTTTCTAAGGGCCATGAGGACCAAGGATAATAACAAAAGAAAGTCCAATGCCTGGACATTTTATTGATCATAAATGTTTATGAATGACCATCAATTAGTGCCCTCGTATTATGTACAAAATGGGCTATTTGTTGATGGTTCATTAATAAACTCTTAGCTTTTAGCTTAGTAGTACCAACCTCGTACTAATAAGTTTTGTTCAAATATTATAGACCCAACATACACAGTTAATGTTTACCAACCTATGCCCTCACATGTATAAAATAGGCATACTAATAGTTAATTGTTCAAACATCACTCCATATTCAAGGCAGTGTTTTGATTACTTCCTTGTTTTCACAACTTTCGTTAGGTCATTTTTGAGTGACCATTCGAATTTCAGCCAAATCCGCCACAGAAATTTTGTTGCCGCAAAACCTATTTGTTTCCGAAAAACCTTTAATCTTGCCGAATTTTAGCTCGTTGTCCGCATCTCTATCGAAAACGCTCCTCCAATGGTCCCATACCTTAGAAAAGCTAAATTTGAAAAGGAACAAAAAAAAATTAAAAAATAAATCCGAACCGGTTTGGAACCAGTTAACCGGTTCGGTTTCGGTTTGCCGGTTCCAAAAACCGGTCGACGAACCGCCCTAAACGAAAAAAACCTAAACCGGTTCCAAACCTTCGGTTTGGCCAAGAACCGAAACCGGTTCAGGTCAAAACCGGGGTTGACCGGTCTGGTTTTTGGTTCGGTTTGAAGAACTGGTTCAAGAACCGGTTTATTTGCTCACGTCTAGACCGGGGCGACTTGCACCACAAATTGACACGTGTCATTCTAAAGTACAATTATTTAAGAATTTTGTACTTTCCTAAGGCACGTGTCGCAATTTTGTGCAAGTCGTCCCGATCACCTCGGGGCATTTTAAGAAAACATTTTTTTCAGGTGCATTCATCACCAACACCTTTTTCCTTAGGTTTAAAAATACAATTTTCCTATATTTTAATTTAGCGAAAATTCTAGGGAAATTTCCCATTTTGCACCCAACACAAAAGGTTTTTTCAAAATGCCTCGAGGCGACCGGCACAAAAATTGTGACACGTGTCTTAGGAAAGTACACAATTGTACTTTAGAATGACACATGTCAATTTGTGGTTCCACCCGTCCCGGTCGTCTCGACCGCCTTGTGCAAGTCGCCCCGATCGCCTCGGGCATTTTGAGAAAACATATTTTTAAGATGCATTTTTCACCAACACCTTTTGTGCTGGGTGCAAAAAGAGAAAATTTCCTTTATACATATAAAAAGTAAACTTTTATGATTAAGAAATTTTTATATACTTGATATTCAAGTTACATGTGTAGAGTTTATGTTGAATCTATTTGGTTTGAGTTGGATTTGTTTAAATTAAAGTTGAATTGTGTTGAAGTAAATCTTGAATGTAAATAACAAGATTTTTTGAACCCGCGTGTGATAACCGGTAACTCTTTCTGGGTTAAGTATTATAAAATATTATGATTATATATTGGAGTCTTTTGATTTTGTCGGTTTTCTTGAAGAAAGCTGAAAAGTTGACTTCGGTTGACCTATTTTGCGTAAAAACGGTTACGGTTTAACCGGGTTTTTGGGAGAGTCATATGTATCGTAAGAGAATCACTTTTGATTCGTCTTTCCATTTTAGAATGGTTATGTGTTCTTTCGGTGCTTTCCGGGAAGTTATCCCGCGTTTAGCAGAAATCATCACGCAACGCGTACCGGCACGACAGTAAATTTAAAAATGTGTTTATGAGCTTTGGGTGGATTGAAATAAACTTATTTAATAAAATATTTTATAAGTTGGTGAAACGTTGGATAAAACATGAATCATTGAGGTGTGAATTGAAAGTTATTAGAAAACGGGCGTTTTCGTGAAATTCGGTAAAAGACTATAACGGTCGTTAAAGTGAAAACTTTAGGCAAGTCAAAAGTGTCAAGTTGAATTTTGAACGTTGGCACACTTTTAAAAATAATGGGAAAGGTTTGGTTGAGTTTAAACAAAAATTCATGTTTTTGGTCCTGACGCGACCGGTAATGTTCTTATTAAATTTTTGGGGGATTTAAATTAGAAAAGGGTGTCGAGTAAATACTTTAGATTATTGGAAAAATGTTTTTAAACACAACAAAAATACTAACTAACCCTGGGTAACATTTTAATTTAGCGAGAATCGAGTTTTTAGAGAACCCGACACAAAAACGAGACACCCTGAGCCCCTAGGATACTTGGGCCGGTTATGGGACAAACTAGGGAACACCATGGCAAGTTTTTAGCTACACCATGTCCTATTGTAGTACATAAGGTTTTGGAACCACTAGAAACACACACTTTGCATGTTTTTCCAAATCAAAAAAATTTGTATCTCTCTTTCTTTCTCTCTAAACCGGACTAACACACACAAGAATCAAGAAATATAAATTTTTGAAGATTTATCAAGAACACGGGGCTAATATTTGGTATTAGATAGTTTCGGGTTGTAGAAAAACGAATTGGGTTTATTTATTCGCGTTAAAAACCGAACCAAGAACATCAAAATTGTAAGGTTTTCTAAATTTTGTTTTAAGTTGTACTTTTATGGTTCTCATAGTGTCTTAACACTAGTTGTACAAGTTGATCGTTGTGAAATCGAGATTTGAAAGCAAAACGAATGATGAATGGGTGTGCTTGTGTGCGTGGAAATCAAATAGAAAGGAACAAGGAATGGACGCTTTTAAACTTTGGTTGTGGTGGTAATTTTATTTTGAGTCAAGGGCTTATTTAGGGCTTATTTGTGAAAAGATTTGCTAAAAAAAACTAGAGAAGCTTATTTGGTTTTGGTTTGTTACGGTTTGGGCTCGGCCCAACCGACCCACATTTTGGGCTTGTGATAGCCTCGGTCCGATAAGAGAAAAGGGCTCGGCCCAATTTTTTTGGCTTATTTCGGTTAGGGCTTATTCGGCCTATGGCTTATTGATGTCGAGCTTATTAAAGTTTTGGTTTATTTTGGTCATAGCTTATTGTTTTCGGCTTTTATTGCGAGCTTATAACTTATTGGTTTCAACTTATATATTTGGGCTCATAGGTTATTTTGATTTCGGCTTATTTATTTGGCTTATTTGGGTTCGTCTTGTTGGACTTGGCTTATTGGGCTTGTGGCTTATTGAGTTTGGTATATTGGATTTCGGCCCAATAGATTTCGGCTTGTTGGGCTTCAGCTTATTTTGGGCTTATATATGTAAACTAGCTAAAAGACCCATGAAATTCACGGGTATTTTAAAGGGAAGACAAAAAAGAGGATAATGATTTGCATATTTGCAATTAGCCTTTAAACAAAACAAATTAGCCTTTAAACGAAACAAAAGAGAACATAGAGGTACATAAGAAAGTGTTGTAGTTTTTGTTTTGATGAGCTTGTTTTTGTTGCGGGAATAATGCAAAAGCATGTTTATCCAAAATCAGTTTTCGTTCTGGTTCGATCCTGGTCTATCCGGTCCAGTTTTTAGGGACCGTGATCGTCCCTAATGCAACATAGGTGTGAAAAAGAACTCCAATGATAATTGCATCTATGCAATGCATTAATATTATGACCAACTTGATAACTCATTTCGTATAACAATATTTAGACTTACGATTTTTCAAAAAATAAGTCAATTACTACTAAAATTTAAAGCAGACTAATATAAAAAAATATACTCCAATAAGTAATTTTGGGACAATAGTTTCTTCAACTAAAATAATTAACAACAATTAGAAGCAATAACAAATGAACAATACATTTAAAGAACTGAACTGAAGCTTTAATTTGTTCATGCTTTTTCCACTTCTAGCATGCAACTTATTAAACAAAACAAAAGATATTATATTGTTTGGGGAGATTAAATTCTGGTAGTTATCTATTTGGATTATTATTTTTCTATGATGAAGTTCGGTTGATGCAAATAAAAATGAAAATAGAAGTGGATGGTGATGATGTTATGAAGTAAAAAACGTGTGGGTCCTAAAAAATAAGAAAATTAAAATATAGTTAAAGTCAACTTATCCAACTAAGCAAAATATACACGTTGAAAAATCCAAGTCATCCAAAAGAAATATGAAAATTGAAAAATTGCTAACGTGTAGGTCATTCTCAAAAGTTTACCGGTGGTAGCCGGTATCAACCAAAGATATTTACTATAAATTTATAAATTTAAAAGTTATACTGTCTATATTAATAATAAAACAAGTGTGTTTACTAGAACACAAAATTTTGAAAAGTACATTTCTATTTAATGGACTTAACCCGAGAAAAAAAGATAAGTAGCTTAAATAGAACATTAAAAAGACATTTAACACCGCTCTAAAACAACATATTACTTTCACTCAAATATGCAAAATAATTAGTTTTCTTTTTCAAAGTTTCAACTACAAAACTTTTTTTAGGTTCAAGTTACAGAGATATATATTAAAGAAACAGTACCCAATAACCAAATGGGTCGTGACGATGAAAAAGTAAAAACCCATGTTTGACAAACTTCATACAAAATTTTGATTCACAAGATATGTTCCTCTTAATCTTTCATACCTGCCGCAACCTATGTTATTTAAACATAACACAGATAACCAAAACAAATGACTCTAAAAATTTGATATTGATGATAGATAATGTGTTACCTTGTAACTCATATCATTATTGATCTTCTCCTTCATTCGGGCAGGCTGTTAAACAGAAAAGATAACTCTTCCCGAGGCCCCAGCCGACGTCTCCGGACTCCCTAACGTTGTCGTCAGCCGCCACATCCCGGTTCAGGAATTTTAACCTGATTCCCTTTCGAAGCCCGCGCGAAACGCTCTATCTGATGGGCTTCCCCTGTCTCTTAGGATCGACTAACCCATGTGCAAGTGCCGTTCACATGGAACCTTTCCCCTCTTCGGCGTTCAAAGTTCTCATTTGAATATTTGCTACTACCACCAAGATCCGCACCGACGGCCGCTACTTGACATAACATTCCCTTGCCTCTATCGCCTTATATTCGTTTCTTTTTAAATCTGATCTTGAAAGAGACATGTAAAGGAATTACGTTTCAAAATGAAATGGGTCAAAACACTACCTTTGAGTTGCCTTAATAGATGTTGGTGATTTTAGTGTCATCACTATATTTTATGTAATTGTGATTTACCTGAGATCAAGGGCTTAGTCGAGTTAAGTTATAGTCAAGTTAGGAGGTGCGGAGTGCACGCTTGTACTAGCTAATTCGATATCGCTAAAATAAGTGTAGGGGTCAAGGGGCAGCGCCCCTTGCGAGGTCAAGGGGCAGAGCCCCACTACTGGTTGGGTATTCTTGCTAGGTGGAGGTGCCATTTCATGGGCTTCTAAGAAGCAAACTTGCATTACTGATTCGACGATGGAAAGTGAATTTGTAGCTTTAGCTGCTGCAGGAAAGGAGGCAGAATGGTTAAGGAACCTTATCTACGAGATTCCTTTGTGGCCAAAACTAATATCTCCTATTTCCATACATTGTGATAGTGCTGCCACTTTGGCTAAGGCATATAGTCAAATTTACAATGGAAAGTCTAGACACTTAGGTGTTAGACACAACAAGGTTTGTGAGTTAATTACGAATGGAGTGATTTCTGTGAATTTTGTTCGTTCTCAACAAAACTTGGCAGATCACTTGACTAAGGGATTAGCTAGAGACTTAGTGCATAAGTCGGCTATTGGGATGGGATTAAAGTCCATTTAAATCTCTAACTATGAGACACCCAATTCCCTTCTAATACAACGTTAGAAGCTGAATTCAATGTGGAAAGCTTACATTTAAAGATTGGAACACATTGTATCATCCCAAGGTATGTGTTCAGACTGCAGTGGGTTAGGTTGAAGTTTATCTTCTTAATAGTTCTTTTGATAAATTGCATTGCAGGTGCAAGACTAAAAGAACTACCTATGTGAGCATGGAGTGTCGCCGCTTCAAGAAGCTAGGACTTGGCTTTCTATATGCTCATGAAGGATATGGACGCAAGGCTTTGTAATAGTGTCAAGTATATGTACATTAGAAACTTGTAGAAACTTATGTGTATATTATCTTCGAGTATTCAAACGAGTTAACGGGTTCAATCCGTAGGACACCCTGATTCTCGAATATTTGGAATGCGTAATATACTATGTGAAAATTCAATCTCTAAGACATTTTCATTTATGCATGAGTTTGGTTTGTTTTGTCTAATTTTAGTAGATCAAGGATTACACTAAAATGGGGGAGGAATGTTGGTGATTTTAGTGTCATCAGTATATTTTATGTAATTGTGATTTACTTGAGATCAAGGGCTTAGTCAAGTTAAGTTATAGTCAAGTTAGGAGGTGCGGAGTGCACGCTTGTACTAGCTAGCTCGATATCGCCAAAATAAGTGCAGGGGTCAAGGGGGCTGCGCCCCCTTGCGGGGTCAAGGGGCAGCGCCCCTTGCGGGGTCAAAGGGCAGAGCCCCTTGCTGGGGCCCCGCTGCCAGGTCAACGGTATATCTAGTGCTCCAAATGCATTATCCGTTTTCTTTCAACCAGTTTTCCCTCAACCGACACATCTTTTCCCAACAGGTGTGACCTTTCCTGCCAACTGTCTATAACCGAAATTAACTGATTTTCGGTTATGTTATATTATACAGTTTGATCTCTTGAAGACAGAACACACATAACAACTTTCTGTGTATTGCTTTGATCTCTCGTGCCTTAGAGACAAAGTGTTTTTTCTCTGAATTATCCAATTGAGGATTTCGTGTAACCCGAGGCATATAGGGTCGAAATACTTCAATCTGAAAGTGATCTTAACACGATTCAGAGAATATATCAGGATAGTTTGATTATTACCCACTCATAAAAACACCGAAATTCTAACATAATAGATCCATAATTACCAACATAAGTTATTAGTATTATCTGTAATACTTTTAAAGCAGAAATGTGTGCTTTAAAATTTAAAAAAC
>BQNB010108318.1:12963-22976 GCA_026074375.1 Tanacetum coccineum
GTATGTTTCTGTGAAAGTTGCTTAAATGAAGCAATGATTCTAGAAGAAGAACCATTAAATAAAGTTAGGCGATCCAACAAACCAACGGTATGGGTCTTCTAACAGAATTAACTGCCTTACTACCTGTGATGTTATATTTTGTGGTTCATCTGCAATTGCTTCAAGAGCAGAATATGCTTCTGGAAACACGATTCGCCATTGCTGCCACATTAACTTCTCACTTTCTCCTAGAAGGTTCTCCACAAAGGCTAACTTTGCTTTATTGTCAGACCATGTTTGATTATTAAGTCAATTGATTGTTATAGACTCCCATATGGATATCACTTATGACCATAAGCCTGGGTCTGCTGGTAAAACGAGCATTACTTCGGATTCTGTACATGCCAGTGGTAGAGTCCACTGTGAGTTGTAATATTCACCATATCCTCCACTGAATATTTTACCTTTTCCTTGAGGATATCCAAACTGATAGTCTACGTTATCCTAATAGACTGGTTGTTAGAAACTGTTGCCCTGGTAGTAGATTGATTTGCCTCCTGATAGAATCATTAGGGGTTGAGATTTTGGATTGATTCTTCTGTGAGGTGGATGGGAATGTCATGTTCTTCAGTTACATGATGATTTGTGCTGCCACTTGTTTGAAGTTTCGAAACTTTAGGTATCGCAAATACATCATATTACCTTCTTCTTTGAAAGATAGAATTGAATGGTTTCGCACCAAGCTTTTCTGCGAATGGGTTTCCCATTCTGACTCTAATTCTTGCTTTTATATGGCGAGATGTTCGTCCCATTGTGGTAGGTATTCATCAAGAAATTCTTACCGATTTTGTGCAAGTCTTTCTTGTTGGTATGACAAGAACCTTTTCCGCCACTTCGTTCATCATCCACCAATCACTTCGTTATTCTTCTAAAAATAGTTACACTTTCTTACCCTGGGGTACTTCATTGTTCTGAGAATTTCGTCCTCCCAACCAGTTCTGCATATTTTTCTTCTATTGGAGTTGTATCTGGGTGGTTGCAGCCATACTTGACATAATAAGTCCACTTTTCCCCAGATGGTTTCCCAATGTATGACCAATTTTTTCCCCATTGACCTTTGCCTTGATCGTTTTGGTTTGTTGGATCACCTAACTTTATTTAATGGTTCTTCTTCTAGGATTCTTGCTTCATTTAAACAACTTTCACAGAAACATACGTCATAAGAGATATGTTCTTCTTGAGGGGTTTGTAAGCAGATTCCTATGAAGTGTTCTTCGTCTTCATCCAAGTTATCATTTCTTATTACTTCTCGATCATGCTGATCATCTGAGTATCTTGGTGGTTGAGGTGTTTGCCGATATCTTTCAAATCGGAGACTTACTGATCTATTTAGCCTTTCATTTATTGCAACCCTTGATGGGACACGTACTGAAGTTTGCTCAGGTGGCTTTAGATGCTAGCTCAGTCCTTCATACTTTTCTTTACTCCTTCGATCACCAGAATGCTATGAGACAAGTTGTGGTGAGGTGATCCACAACATTTATCCTACGCATAATTAGAATCCAATATAACTGGTATATTGATAACCGCCTGGTAAGGCCCATTTGTGTTTTCAGCAATGACTGTCACCACCTTGCCATTGTTGCTACCCATGTAGAAGTATAAAGCAACGTGCTACATGAATGGGTGGAAAGTCAGTGACACGGTAGAATCATATCAGGGAATGTAATAGACTAACTACTCGTTCCTGCGCTGAGAGGCCTACTTCATGGTTTGCAATAATTTGTCGGCTATCAAACTTCCCATCTAGTGTCCTCGAGCAACTAAGCAATTGTTCCCGGCACTTCTCCGGTGAGTGCGTGTAGCCTTATCATGATATCCCTAAGTGGTATATGCTGAAGTCCTGAAGTTTCTCAGCTTTTCATAAGACTCTTCTTGCATAAAAATTTCCCCCCCCAAAGATTTATTGATTTTCACCAACACAAAAAATTATTTGCTCAAGTAAGGTTCATATACAGTGCTTGCGTACTGTTCTATTATTTAGAATTAGAGTACTTCTGCTGAACAAGAATTGCTGCCTTCTCTTGATATATCAAGCTGTCTTCTATTGAATCTCGAAGAAGAACTTAATCTTACTGAGCTCTGGGTTTACAACTGTTTCAAGAGTCGATTGTTATTATTCCTTCCAAACACTCTTCTGTTGTTCTAGCCACATGATCCTATTTCGGGCCAGTTGTCGGTACCCGAATATTGGATCTTATTTGTGGTTGGCAACAGGACGTCGTTTGTTGTTTGGTATAAACTTCTGTTGAGGATGCTTTGGTCTTCTGGAAGTCACTTTCGTTGACTCCCCCTTTTTGCAAACTGTTCTTTAAAAGATTTTTTATTGAGATCTTCAGAGACGTGTATTTTTTCTGTTTGTATTCCTTTTTACCAGAGGGAGTTTTCCACTGATTAGAGAAACTAACCCAATCTTTTGCTAGGCTTGATAGTGATTCTCAAGGTACACGGGCGGAACTTCTTTTTCTACATTCGTATCATGATCCCCTGTTTGAGCTTGTTCAAACTTTCTCGACCAATTAACGTTTTTGACTTGCTTAGTGGCCAAATAAAGTAAAGTGTTATTTTGTTTTATAACAGCGTTTACTTGAACAACCAATCCTCCTTTGTAATTAGATGTTTTTGCAAAACCAACTGTTGGTGATTCAAGGTCTTCAGTAGCTTGTATAGCTTCTTGATATTCAGTAGTTGCCTTTTGATTGCAAACTCTTACCGGTGATGAGTTTCATTAAACTACGTGAAGAAGGTGTTCAACCTTCTTCGGATCTCTATTGAGACTTCAGTTTAGTCTAAGGGCTTCTTTTTCGACTAACTTTGGTTGCTCAGCTATCTCTTGAACAAGGTTCAAGACTTCTCTTTTAGTGAGTGGTTTAGATTGTTGGATCTCAATTGAGATTTGTTGAAGGCTTTTTCTGGTTTCACTCTGTGTTTTTCTCAGTAATTCCTCGCAAGATTCAAGCTTTTCTTGATAATTTTGGACTCTAGACTCAAGTTCTTTTTGTTTTTCAGAAATACTTTTGTAATTTTTGAGTGCTACCTTAGAAAATAGATTTAAACGACTAAAAATACAGGATAAATTATTAGCCCAAATGTTGATGCTAGGTTTAGACTAGTTTTTGTTAAAAACATATATTCAGATCCTAAAGTTCTTGAATTATCGTACCAATACTGTATTTCTTGCTCAAAGCGCTCGGACATAGCATTAAAAACTTCAAAGGATAAATTTACAAACTTGTTTTAGATTCACCAAACGGTTAACTTCAAACTTTTCCCGTCTCTTACGATACTTTTTATAAAAAGCAATTGTGCTGTCTTTTATCAAAAACAAGTGGTTTTATGAAATTTTTAATAGATATGTTACCGTAGAAATACGAATTATTGATAAAATAATACCTTTACTGCTTTTCCTGAATATACCTGAAGGGTTTAGCCTTCCATAGAACTAAGAACGTTTTGATTCAAAGCTCTGATACAAAGATGAAAATTATGTTGCCAAGAATTTTTATCTTGTATTAAAGCTCAAAAACTAAAACTTTAAAGTACAAGTATTACTTAAAACACACTTTTTTATTAAAATACCGCGGAAGCTTGATATTACAAGGGTGGTGGTAGTAGTAGTGGTGGTGGTTTTTCGATGATCGTTTACAACTGAATATTTACAAGCCTTTTAAGGCCAAATACAAAATGAATAACCTAAGAATATTCTTTTGGCAATAAAATCAATGCTTTGGTATCTGACATATTCCAGGGAATAAAACATGGCATATGCCAAGGAATATTCTGAGCCATTATTTAATACAATAATTCACAATAATTAAACATAGGTGGGGCCGATGTCTTTTTAACTTTTGTGGACTTTTGTAACACGCCTTTGTTGAATTTTATTACATCCGGCCCTTCGAAGCTTCAGATAAAGTGGAACGGAACGATCAATCTTAACTCTGGCAGACAATAACTCATCCCAACCTGGGTCCACAATTAAAATTAATCGCAGTGCTTTCGCATCATTTAGAAATCCTGTTATCTTGATGTAGCGGTACATGCCCTCGTCGTTGATATGCGTCATCTTATGAGATGGTTAGATGTTATTGCGTCCCAATCTTTGAGCCAGGGCTTCCAGTTCGATGAGGATTCTTCTGGCTTCTTTGGTTTGAATTCGAACATCTTCTCTTTGGTCTGACCAGTGGTTATCTTTGGTTGATTGTCCAAAGCATATTTGAGCTTTGCATTGTATGATTGCTTGTAGGTTTTGCATGGTTTTAACTGCTTCTTTTGCTGCTGAAAGTTCAAGGTCTCCATGCATCAGATTTATCCATTCTAATTAGGGTTTGATTGGCCTTGATCTGGTAACGTTTGTATAGTGCTCCTGGTTCTACTATCTGTTGAAGATTAGTTTTTGTAAAGATTCTAGGAAGTGGTTGGAAATCTTCATGACTTCTTCGCTGATAGTCTTCATATTCTTCAAAAAGGCATTGGGGGACTGTAGAACTTCCTCCACTGAGTAAAGAGTTGTTGCTGCTAATTCCTTCACTTCTCCTGTGCATTCTGCAAAAAGGGTTGGTTTTAAGGAAGTATACGAGTCAATGTGGTGTGCAAAGGTTAACAGTCCCTGAAAGAGAATCAGCAAGGGTGTTATGTTTTCCTTCTATGTGTTCTATGTTAATTTTGACGCCTGTTCCTGTGACTGCAACTACAAACTTGATCCATCTAACCCTTGAGGATTTATTGCTATTATTTTTGTTGTAAAAACTAATGATGGCTGGCAAGCTGTTCTTTAGAGTGACTTCTGTTTGTCAAGGTAGTAAATCTTCAATTTCTCCAAGGTGTTAATGCATGCATTTATTTCGGCATCAATTATGGATTGAGTTGTTGAGAATTTACCACTTGCATATGCACAAATTCTTTCTGAACTTCTTGGATCCTCCTTGCTCTTTTTTCATTTGACTATTCCTCCCCATCCTTCCATGCATCCATCTATTTCCAGGATGATGTAAGCATTTTTCGGTGGAATTTCCAGGTCTGGAAGATTTTGAACTTGTTCTTTGATTTTTCTGACTAATTCATAGTCAGAGGGCTTTAGTCTTTTATCTCCATGAGCATTTGTTTTTTCATAAAGTGGCCTTAAGAGTATCCCAAGCTTTGGGATATGATTTCGAGCATAATTAAGGATTCCTAAGAATGACCTTAATCCTTTCTTTGTCTTTAGATCTTTTTCATTAAAGTTTACAATCTTCTTTATGATATGTGGTTGCAGTTTTATTGTTCCTTCTCCTAAGACTGCTCCCAAGAAATCTACTGTTGAGACTGCTATCTTCATTTTTGGTGGAGATAAGACCAGACCATTATCTTCACAGATCTTTAACATTCTTTCCAAATGTTTTGCATGATCCTTTTCATTCTTTGAGAAAACCATATATTCAATCAATATATTACTGCATGAATGACCTCTCCTTCCTTTGAAGCATTTATCCATCTTTCTTTAGAATACCGCTGGTGTGTTTTTTAGGCCAAATGGCATAACCAGCCATTCATAGAGTCCTCTTGGAACTAAGAACGAGAGTCTAAGGGATTGATTCTTCATCCATAGCAACTAGATAGAATCCTGATTTTAGATCAAACTTTGAGAATATTTTTGCACCTCCTATTCTCTTGATGATCGTATTTATGCCTGGTAGAGATTACTGATCCTTGTATGTGTTGTCATTCAAGGATTTGTAGTTGAATACCATCCTCTCTTTTCCTTAACTTCTCTTCCTGTTACAGGATCAATTGCTGTTCTGACTTTACGATCATCGCCATCGATCTAAGGCCGGCTTTTACTTGGGCGAATACCAAGAGGGGAAGGAATTTGCCATTTTTGAGAAGGCTATCGACATGTTTTCTGAATAATTCTTCCATTGTTGGTGTTACATGCTTTAATGGTTTATCATCTATTGTAATATCTGGGTTGATGATATCCAGTTTTCAAAGCTCACCCTTCTTTTTCCAGTGCTTAAGGGATTCTTCTCCAATGTATCCCTGCTGTTTCAACCTATCAATAACAGGTTTGAATTGTTCTTGGAATGCCCTACTTCCTTCTCGGTTTGAAATACATTGGATTCATTTATCTCTAGGAATATCTCTTACACTGACTTCTAACTCCACAATTTCTTCTGCAATTTTAGTTGGTTGATGTCTTGATTTTAGTGACCTATTTTGTAGATGTGTTATTTTATCAACCTTCATATTTGGAATTACCTCCTTTTCATGAATCTTAAGAAGTTGGCTCCTACAGCATTTCAATACCATTGTTTGTCCCTCATATCAAAAGCTATATATGAGAGGTATCTTGAATTTTGTTTTCCTCAATTAGAAATACCTTAACAAATTTTTTAGGGGGGGATGGTGGTTTGGAAAAAAGTGTCTTTATTCTATGAGTAGCCAGTTGTCTTGAATTTAAGCACATTGAAGAGAACACAGTCTGATTAGAAGGCTCCAATGCTTCTTTGGAATGCCACTTCCTTAGTATTGCAACATGCTGATGCTCATGTTCTATTATTTAGAGTTTCCAAAAGGCTGTCAGTAGATTATCAAACTCAACTTTAACATTGTAAAGTTGATTGAGGTAATTTTTTTTCGGCTATTTTTGGACTTGTAGTGGCGTTTCTAAAATAATGAACTTCTGTCTCTAAGCAAGGTTTGTTTCCCAGTGGTGGAAACTCTTCTTTAGAAAACTGAGCTTCTGCTTCTTCTTCCTTCTTCTGCAACTGACCTTTAAGCTTTCTTGTTTCTTCATCGTTTTGTTCTGCAAGCCGTTCAATATTAATTTACTAAAATCAAAGATTTTAAGGGCATCTATGAGAATCCCCTTTACAAACAACTTTCTTTTTTACACTGCCGATATGTCTTCTTTATTTTTGCATAGCAGCTTTATTTTCATAGTACTCTTTGGCTTGATCTCTGAATGCATTCTTATTTCACCTTTCTTTGTTCTGTCTTTTCTTTGAAAGATTCTTTAAGAAGCTTTACTTCATTGTTGCTGAAGTCCTTTTCTTCTTCTGATTTTTGGGGCTGTTTTCTTTTGACATTAACTGTTTTGCCAAGGTAATTTCTTGCACAAAGGGCACATGTCGTGAGTTGGCATTTGGGACAGTTAAGTCTTGATATGTCTGTGGTTAGTATCCTACAGTAATAGCAGATGGTATAGTTGGTAACCGTGTTTTCCTTCCATTCATGCTCACATTCTTTATTTTGGCTGGTAATTCTTTGTTTGGTTTCCATGATCTGACAGCTTGAACCATTTCTGCTATCTTTGTTGTGCCGGGGGTGGGTGTGTGGGGAGTGTTGGATAGAGGAGGGGGTATTTGGTATCCAGATGGAACATAAAAACATAATGACTAGATTGATTATCTTCTTCTTTCTATCAATCTCATCATCTTCATTTAATTGCCAATAAAAGACATGTTTCTTCAATCGAGTAATCTTGGCCCATAACAACGAATGATTTTGAATGAGATCACTTTACTCCTCTGATATGCAGAAACACTGCTATCATCAAAATCCGCTGAAGCAAATATCCTATTTGTCCCCATCAAGGTCCCACTTCTTGATAGACAGCGTGATCTTCAATGTTTCCTTGGTTACTTCTGCAAATCTTTTGCAAAATGCACTTCCTTCTACAAATAAAGTCATTTGCACTCTTCACCTCGTCTCTATCATCTTTTGTATTTTCTCGTGACAGGTTTACATGAGAATATGTGGCTTATTCCCTTTGTATGTTCTTGATTTTCTCATTCCATATTTCTTCCTGTTATTTTTGTAATAACCAGGAATAGATATGGAGAACCAAAGAGCACAAATCTCAATTATTCTTTGCGATGCCGCATCTTTACACATTCCAAGACGAAATATGAGTAAACTTGATGGCATGTAAGAACCAGAGTTACGACCACGGAATGTTGTCCGAATGAATTCCTCAATAATTTTGGTATAGGGAAAGAGTGGAAGTTTGGCAAAAAGCTTTTCTGTTGTTGAAGGAAAATATAATCTTCCTGATTTGGTTGCCAATTGCCTGAAATCTTCTAAGAATGACCACAAATTTTTGGTTTCTTCACAGGTTATCCTGTCCAAGTCCCTATATGCTCTGTCTTGCTCGTCAGTTGAGCCACGATATGGGTCTTCTAGCAGAATTAACTGCCTCACATGTGATGTTATATTTTGTGGTTCATCTGCAATTGCTTCAAAGACCAGAATATGCTTCTGTAACACGTCCCTTGTTAGCCGCATTAACTTCTCACTTCTCCCAAGAGTTTTCCACAAAACTAACTTGCTTTATTAGTCAGTACCATGTTTATGATAATCTATTGATTGTAATAAGACTCCCGATCGCTATATCACTTCCTGACCGAATATGTATGACAAGAACCTTTCCGCCACTTCGTTCATCATCATCCCAATCACTTCTTTCTTCTAAAATAGTTACCTTTCCTGGGGTAACTTCATCGTTCTGATGCAATTTGTCTCCTCAACTATTGCTAGCAAATCTTCGATTGAGGTGTTGTATCTGAGTGGGGTGGCGTCATACTTAACATAATTAATCCCATTTTCTAATGGTTCCCCCAAGTGTTGACCATTTTTTCCCTATAGCCTTTGCCTGATCGTTTTTGTTGTTGGATCGCCTAAATTTATTAATGGTTCTTCGTCTAGATACTTTGCTCATTTAACACTTTCAACAGAACATACGTCATATAGAGATATGTTCTTGAGGGGTTTGTAAGCAGATTCCTATGAAGTGTTACTACGTTATTTTCATCCAAGTTATCATTTCTTATTACTTCTCGATCAATAGCTGATCTACTAAGTATCTTGGTGGTTGAGGTATTTGCCGGTATCTTCAAATCGGAGACTTACCGATCTATTTAGCCTTTCATTTACTGCAACCCTTGATGGGACACGTACTGAAGTTTGCTCAGTTGGCTTTAGATGCCAGCTCATTCCTTCTAACTCTTCTATACTCCTTCTTTCGCCAGGAATTGTTGTGATGCCAGTTGTGGTGAGGTGATCCACAACATTTTCCATGCTATATTGAAATCCCATATAACTGGTATTTGATAACCTGCCTGTTAAGGCCATTGTTATCAGTAAGTTACTTTCACCACCTTGCCAAGTATCATACCCATGAGTCTGTATAGCAACTTCTACATGATTGTGGAAGTCATTGACACTTAGAATCTGTTATCCCACTAGTTTAATCCATTACACAACACTAATCTATACCAAGATGCTAGAAAATAAGATGGAATCTTAGAGAGAGAAAGTAGAGAGAGAAACAAAGAGAATATTAGATTAGAGAGAGTTTGGAGGATTACCAGTGAAATGAAATGTAACCAACACCCTTCACCAAGTGTGGTGAAGGGATATTTATACCCTAGCCTTCTAGCTAGGCACTTGGGCTTTCTAAACGGGCCGGGCTTGGTTTAACTTGGGCTTTAAGCCCGAAACACGGACAATATTAGATTACAATCCAAGCCCGTTGAACCCGACTAGCCTATTACAATACAAGACCTAGTTTGACTTTCTAAGACCGATAATATTCTTGTTTGACTTAATATAATTAAGGCTAACAAACACATATAATCAATCCTACGAAGTTCGCATTATTCGAAATATCATAATCAAGTAAAAGTTCAAGAATCCTAATAATCCTACTACAACAACAGTTTTAGAATCATGTTATCATCTGTGGTTGCTATGGGCTTAGTTGCTTCCTATACTTTCATCCTTATTAGATGGTTCCCAACAGCCTTTAAAGTAATCTTCGTAATGTCTCATGAGAGCCATGACATGGGAGTAGGTAGGATACTTGGATTTGTTTAGGTTAGGATGAATGGGTGTTAGGTGATGAAAAAGACGAGTAAGCAACATGCCATGTAGCATTGGAGAGCCGAGGTTGTTTTTGACAAATGACATTCGGTTGACAATAAAGTAGGCAAGAT
>BQNB010108319.1:0-22975 GCA_026074375.1 Tanacetum coccineum
CTGCCTGAGGCTGCTTTATTAGAAGATGCTCAATTAAAGAAGGCCCTTAAAAGAAGCAAAAGAGATACAACCATTAAGCAGGTAACTTAAGTAAGGGAGATGATTCCAAATCAGAGGTTCGTGATGAGCCAAAAGGTAAATCAGTTGACACAAGTGAAGGAATTGGTTTAAAACCAGGGGTTCCCGATGGTCTACAACTAATTCTTCTGAAAGCGAGAACAAATTTTGGGGTGATAGTGGTGATGAAGAAAATGAACAAGGTGATGATGAATCCAATGAACAAAGTGATGATGATCATGAACAAGCTGATGATGAACGAACAGAATATGATGATGATGAAGAAGAAACACAAGATGATGAGTTCGTACATACTCCTGATGACTATGTACCTATTGACAATGAAACGAATGATGAATTGTAACACCCCCAAAATCAACAACGCAGCAGAATACCACTTTGGGGTGCTACTTCATAGTATAAAGTACAAGTTATAGAAAATGACCTCAAAAGAGACGTTAATAAAATGTCAAATTCGATTAAAATTTCAGAGTAAAACCAGGTCCCAATAATTTATAATTTAACAAGATTACAAGAGTTCAAACGTGAATCATTTTGTATATTTGAAGTTAAAAATTTATCAAATGTGAAGAAAACTGAGTCCTTGAGTTTTGTTGATATCCAGGCGTCTCGAATGCTCCTAATGCTCAGCTAACAAGATATAACCTGAGAAAATAAATACAAAAACGCAACAATAATGTTGGTGAATTCATAGGTTTAAGGAAAAACAGTATTGAAATAAATCAAGTAATGTTTCAGTAAGAAAAGTAGCGTTACAATATTTATAAGTATTATTGTCGAAATCCAAGTAGTAATTTAACCAATCAAGTATGCTTAGTAGTGGACCACAAGGTATAAGTTCAACCAACGACAATGCAATGAATGCAGTGTCAAGTAATAGAATTATCTCATTGAGCTCGTGACAACCGATCCATTGGACGAGAAAATATAGTTTGCCCTAAACAGATTTGGTATTATTGCTATATACCTAATTCTCAGAGTAATATATCCATTGAAAGTGGGTGTTCCAAAAGGATTCAGACCCCGGACGGGGAGTCACCCCACAGTACTATGTATTACACTAGCGTCTACCCATCACAGGTAGTTAACGGTTCACGATATTAGGGTCTTTATCAATAGGTACTCCTATGATAATTCACAATAACGGGTCAAGAATAACCTTCAAGCACTTGTGTCCAATTTAAAACAGGTATATGTTCAAAACTCATAGTTTTGTAAATAGATAAACAATGATCTCAAATCATTTAGTAATAAATTTAAGCTTTAACAAATTCAATAGTAAACAACCATTTATCAAACATGTATTAGAAATCATGTGAAATCAAGTAAAGTCTTTAGTAAAAACATTCATGTAACGCTTCTGAAATTAGAATCAATAATTTTGCTTAGTAAAACAAGCATGTATTCTCACCCCAAAAATAGTTATGAAAACCATTAAAGAAGAAAAGATGCGGCTATGAACTCACCGAGGAGTTATGAAGACCATAAGTAGATGAATCTTTAGATGAGTGATAAGCGTCTAAGCACAACCTAAAAGACGTGATGCGGCTTTGAATGATAAATAAGATCGATACATAAAAATAAATTGAATGATCACGAGATATGTTTCTGATATATGCATGGCATTGCATTATAACTTAACCGAAGTATTTTTATCCCCAAATTGGTATACAACCTGCACTTATACTACATTAAGTGTCTACTAAAAAAAAAGAAAAAAATGTCTCTCTTAGCGATTCTTATCATATTACAAGTGGCCGCACTTTTTTTTTTATTTCTCAAGAAAGGCGTAAAACTATGTCTCTGAATTTTCAATCAATCTTTACAAGACCATATCTCTTAACCAATAAAAATATACAAGATGGGCATTCCACCCCTGTGAAAAGATACTTAATTAGTATTTTCCATAACATTAGCCTTTTATCAAACCATTTACCAAACCATGGGAATGAGTTTTTACTAATCATAACTCAAAACAGAAAGTTCGCTAAATTTCTAACACTTACGGTTTTGTCCATAAATCCTATTATATAATAGCAATCAAGTTGAATCTAAAGAGAGATGAAAGTGTATGATGTATAGTGTTTAAAAATGTTTTAAAAACCCAACACTTTAGTGCAAAAACCTGGAGTTAAATCCATTTTTCAAACAGTAGTTCAGAACTGACTAGTTTCCGTAAATCGGTCATATCTCACTCATCCGGAGGAGATATGGCTCTAGCCAACTCGACACATGTACCTTGAACTTATTTCTACAATATCATCAAATAATTCAGACCTTCTTAGACCAAAAGTTTGCTGCAATTAACCCATTTATACTGCTGGCCTGCATCAGTCCCAAATTTTCCTACCAAACACTAATTTTGACGTATTTTCCAAACCGTGATAGCTATTAAAGTGAATACACTTGAAGAAGTTAGTTTAATATGTATACTACTGAGATTAGCTTTTCTATCCTACATTTTAGAGTATTAATCTGCAGTTTAACTCGTTTTCCTAACAATGTTCCAGATTTGACTAGCAATCATAAAACGGCCATAACTCCCTCATCCGGAGGAGTTGATATACCATCCAATTCGCCATACGTAGCTTAGACTTATACGTATCCAACCATGAAATTTTACAGTAGGATCTAAGTCAAAAATTATCGGAAAAAGCCACGTTTTGCTACTGACCTCAAAACATTCCCTAAAACTACCTAGAAATCCCATCAAAACTTATCCAAGTCACCAATTATTTACTTGCAATGCCATAACATATCCTAATAACATATCTCACACATAAAAACATGATGTTCATTATCAAACCCATAATCAAACAAAATCAAGAACATGCATCCTTATAAAAGATGAAATTAAACACATGCATACAAATAAAAATCAACAATTAAAAAGATGGGTTTAGAGACAACTTACAATACAATAATTAGAAGCAAAAGATCAACAAAAACCCTTCTTATTTACCCTTAGAGCTGCCGAAATCAAACACACATTTACTTTTATCAAACCCTAGTTTTTCTTTTAATCAGGTCTTGCAATTAAACCCTTATAGCACCAATTGAACATAAAATCAATAAAATCCTTCAATATCAAAAAATTTTAAAATCAAGAATCTTGTAAAAACCCTTGCATGCTTAATTTAAGGTTATAAAGAATGATAGGAATTAATTTAGGAGTGATTTGGGATTGAATGGGAGTGATTTAAGAATCAAGATTGATGCATTTTAATGGTTTTGGGGGTTTGGTCGTCGAAGTGTGTATTTTAATAAAAGAAGCTTTACTATATAAAGACTATATATTTATGATCAAGATAATTTAATTACTTCACACTTTAATAAATTAGAGAGTGTTTGGTTTTTTGATTTGATAGAGCATATTAAAAAAAATGGTGTTTGGGTTTCATGTTGTTTATAAATTTTATTTTTATTTTTATTTTTTATAAAACATTTATACCACAATATTTGTTTTAAAACGCTTAGTTAAAATATTAAAAATTATAAAAATACTA
The DNA here is from genome assembly GCA_026074375.1 of Tanacetum coccineum. NCBI lineage: Eukaryota > Viridiplantae > Streptophyta > Magnoliopsida > Asterales > Asteraceae > Tanacetum > Tanacetum coccineum. The sequence continues at coordinate 3,585 of BQNB010108319.1, forward strand.
TTTTGACGCGGTTTCGGCCAAACGCGGATAAAAGTCGAAAAGTATTAAAATGAAAGAGAAATAAGCTTAACTCTCACAACTAAAATATTAGATTTGTTGATTTCTCAAACGTTACAATGGATAAATATCCAAAGCATGTCATGCGATTAATTAAAATTGACGATTTTTTTAAAACCGACTAAAATAATAAAAAAGTAAATTCTAAAAATTTTGAAAATACATTAAAGGTCGGAATAAAATATTGATTTTGATTTCGGGTTGTTAAAGTATCTACCCTTTTAGGGAGCGACGTCCCGGCGCTCAATTCGTCTAAATCGTCTTCGGTTAAATTGTGAAGAGACGAGGATATAGACAAGTCATCGTCAAGGTTTCTAACAGAAACTAAATGAGAAAAAGTCAAAACATCATATATATGCAACGTGCATAAGCGAACGGATTGAATGACGAGAGAATCCTTAAAGGAAAGATAAAATACATGACTCGAAGAAGAAGCCATTGAATACGAGGAATTTAACAAGTCGTCAGTTCTTGGAAGCGATTAATGGTTCATTACTATTAGATTATCAAGTTCGCGGCGGTCGATACACATTCGGAAAAACCCATATAACAAATCACGAGTCCAAAGAAGTTCATAGCCAAAAGAATGATTCATACGGAAGAACACACGCTACGTCGGATACACATAAGCCTACTCATTTATAATTTGTCACTTACAAAAAGAGGCGTCCCAATCCTTGTAAGTAAGAATTTATAAACTTATGGTTCGGCAGTTTATAATTTCCTTATTCAAAAGAAGAAGCGTCCCAATTCATTTCAATAAGACGATTATAAATCATCCTACTTAAGTATGGCCAACACAATACACAATATCAAAACAAGACCAAAAGCTACATTAAGTAAAAAGGGGTGTCTTCTTGACAGCATGATTCTTCAAAATCATAACAAGTAACGAGAAGAGTAATAAGACGTTAGTCAATCGCGTTCCAAAGTCAAGTGCCAAAAGGTGGCACGATCCGAGTTGACAAGGTAAAGTAGTACTCCCATCGAATGGAAGACTTCAAAACAATGGATTACAAACACAACATACGCGATTCAATAGCATAAGAAGAGTGTTCGGACTCGGAGTCGAACAATAAAATAACTAGTGGAATTGACAAAGTACACCGAATGTCAATATTATAAAAAAGGAAATAAAATAAAGTCACGTTAATGCTTCGGAGATCACCGCATCGCTTATAAAATATCAAAGAAAAAGAACTTATTAAGACTTACCATAGTACTATACACATATGTAGGTAATTATCATTACATAAACATTTCTGCCCTTTGCAATCTGACTTAATGGGCCTATATTTCAAAATCCGTAATAGGTATAAACGAACGGTTTTCGCCTTAAACAAGATGTTAGACTCTAGTTTACTGAGATTATAAGATAAATACTCAAAGTGTTAAGATCCTAAGTGAAGTTATCATTTTACCATCATGTGCCAAATCTAATTATTTAAAACGTTTTCTTGTTCTATCGTTATTAGCATAATTCCCATTTTATAACTCTGTTTGACCCAAAACGAAAGCCCATGTTTAAGTTTATCTAAATCCTACAGGTTTTAATTGAAAAATGGGGCACTTAATATGAAAAGTTTTGGACTTAAATTCATTTGAAAATCTTGGCACAGTTTATGGTCAATTTAGCCGTTTTAGTCGTAACTCATTCATCCGGAATAGTTACGGATTTATCCAAAGAACCACATGGTCCTCATATGTTTTACCCTTCACCCATGTAGGAACCCAATAGCCTCCAAGTCAAATAAAATTAGTTATAAGCCTAACTATCTGCATTACAAATTATGGGTACACACTAAGTTTGTTTCCACGGTTTTGGTCGTATTTCGACCATCCGGAAGAGTTGACATTCCATCCAACTCGCCACTAGGACCTAACATATTAGCCTATTCATTAATGCAAAGATACAGTATGATTTAAGCCAAATTTTTCCCAATGAAATACCAACTTTACTCAAAAGTTTTAAAAAAATAGCCGAAAGTAATCATAAATAGTCAACACTTATAGGAATTACTATTATATATATATATATATAGCGGTGATCCCGAAGATAAGCTTAAGAATTTGAGAGGAGAGTAGCTCATATATGTACGAGTATCCATATATAATACTAGTATTGCGTTCGAGGGAGAAAATAAGAAAACAGGAAGTACGCGATAATCGGAATGGTCAGCGTATATATAACCGACCGATATAAAGAAAATAATATGACGTCATAAGATAGACGTATAAGAGCAAAATAATAACCAAGAATTATATATTCATTATTAATATAATAGCAATAAGGATGCAAAAGGGAGCATATAAGTTACCTGGGAGCAAGCGCGCGCGGATATCTGATAATGATGAAGGACTCTTAATTTTTTTTTGAAAAACGGTTATAGTCTAGGATTTTGAAAACGACCTAGTTCGCTATAACGAGTGCTCTGATACCAATCTGTAACACCCCCATAAAATCACAACGCAGCGGAATACCACTTTGGGGTGCTACTTCATAGTATAAAGTACAAGTTACAGAAAACGACCTCAAAAGAGACGTTTTCGTTGATATCCACGCATCTCGAATGCTCCCAATGCTCAGTTAGCAAAATGATAACCTGAGAAAATACATGCAAAAACGTCAACAATAATATTGGTGAATTCATAGGTTTAAGTAAAAGCTGTATTGTAATAAAAGTTGTATTGTAATAATTTAAGAAATATTTCAGTAAGAAAAGAAGCGTTACAACATTTAAAAGTATTAGTTCCGAAATTCAAGTAGTGATTCAATAAATCAAATAATGTTCAGGAGTGGACCACAAGGTTCAAGTAATGTAGACAAGAGAAACAAATTCACCAAGTCTAAAAGAAATATGTATTATTGCACTAAGCTCATGACCCCGAAGCTTAACTGTCAGTGCCCTTATAAGTATATAGAATGTATGCCAAAACATCCTAAAAGTTCTCAAATGTTAAATGCACCATGGCCAACTTGTGAGTAGAAATTCAAGGCGGGGATTATCATTCCCGGTAGATCTACCCACAACATTCGCGCTCACTACAATAGCAATTGACGGTTTATGATAGAAAAAGGGACTTAATTGATAATTGTGGTAACTTAGGCAATAATATTCAGGCAATAATCTGGATAGCATACAATTGAAAAACACTTGTGTCAAATGTAAAACAAGTAATGTGCTCAAAACTCTCAGTTTTCATATATAAGAATTCAGTGATCTCAAATTATGTAGTAAGCAAATCAAGCTTTAGTAAATTCATGAGTAAACAACCATTTATTAAAAGTCATGTAGTAAGCAAGTAAAAGCTTTAGTAAAATTAGTCATGTAACGCTTAAGTAGTAAAAATCAATAAATTTGCTTAGTAAACGAGCATGTATTCTCACCCCGAAAACAGTTTATGAAAACCATTGAAAGAGAAAAGGTGGGGCTATAAACTCACCGAGAAGCAATGAAGATCAGAAGTAAGATGAGTCTTCGGACAAGCGAGAAATAATTCTAAGCACCACGTAGAAGACGTGACGCGACTTAGTAGGATAAAGATATCAATACGTAAAAATAAATCATATGATCACGAGATATGTTTCAGAGATGTGCATGGCATTGCATTATGACTTAATCAAAGTATTCTTATCCCCAAATTGGTATACAACATGTACTTACACTACATTAAGTTTCTACTAAGTCTCGCTTAGCGATTCTTATCAGATTACTATGTGGCCGCACTTTTATTTCTCAAGAAAAGGCGTAAAACTATGTTGCTGAATTTTTAGTCAACTTTAGAAGACCATTTCTCGTAACCTATAAAAGATACAAGGATGGGGCTTTTACCCCTGGAAAGATACTTTAGTCTAGTTTCTATAAAATTATGCCTTTTAATCAAACCATTTACCAATTCACGGGAAATGAGTTTTTACTAATCATAACTCAAAACACAAAGTTCGCTGAATTTCTAACGCTTACGGTTTTGCCCTTAAATCTTATTCTGTAATAGCAACCTAGTTGAATCCAAAAAGAGATGAAATCTTATGATGTCTAGTATTTAACCATGTTTTAAAAACCAAACACTTTAGTGTAAAAATTTGGAGTTAGATCCCTTTTTTCAAAACGTAGTTCAAAACTGACTAGTTTCCGTAAATCGGTCATATCTCACTCATCCGGCGGAGATATGGCTCTAGCCAACTCGACACATGTACTTTGAACTTATTTCTACAATTAGATCAAATAATGCAGACCTTCTTAGACCAAAAGTTTGCTGCAATTAACCCATTTATACTGCTGGTCTGCAGCAGTCCCAAATTTTCCTACCAAACACTAATTTTGACGTATTTTCCAAACCGTAATAGCTATTAAAGTGAATCCACTTGGAGAAGTTAGTTTAAGATGTATACTACTGAGATTAGCTTTCCTATCCTACATTTTAGAGCATTAACCTGGAGTTTAACTCGTTTTCCAAACGATGTTCCAGAATTGACTAGCAATCGTAAAATGGCCATAACTCTCTCATCCGGAGGAGTTGATAACCCATCCAATTCGCCACATGAAGCTTAAGACTATATCTATCCAGCCATGTAATTTATTCACAGGCTCCAGGCCAAAAATTATTAGGAATATCCACGTTTTGATACTGGTCTAAAAACAGTCCCTAAAACTACCTAGAAATCCCATCAAAACTTATCCAAATCACCAATTATTCACTTGCAATGCCATAACATATCCTAATAACATATCTCACACATCAAAACATGATGTTCATGATCAAACCCAAAATTAAACAAACTCAAGAACATGCATCCTTATAAAAGATGAAATCAAACACATGCATACAAATAAAAATCAACAATTGAAAAGAGGGGTTTAGAGACAACTTACAATACAATAATTAGAAGCAAAAGATCAAACAAGAACCCTAGGTGGGTTTGACTTCTGGCCGAACACCACAAGAAGCAAAAACAATGATCCAAACTTAATTTTTGTTACTCCAATCTTGTTAAAAACTCTTGATTATAAACCCTTAATGCTTCAATTGTACCCCCATCAGATCAAAAGGCTAAAATATCAAAATCTAAGAATTCAAGAATTTTGAGAGAAAACATTGCATGTTGATTAAACATTGAAATAATTGTAGGGATTAGTATAATATTGATGTAGGGATAATAGAAAGTGCTTAATTGAATTTCTGTAATGGTTGTGGTGTTTGGGTTATGGTTCGTGGTTCACAGTAGCAAGGGAGAAGAGGCAGAATTTTTTTTATTGAATCGTAAATGTTTAGGTAAGTTAGGAATCTATTTATAGTATAATTGAATGACTAGTATACTTCCATTATTATTTATAAAAAAATTAAGGTGTGTTTGTTTTAGAGTTTAGTAGGAGAAGTAAAAATAATAAAGGGAGTGTTTGGTTTTTAGTTTTGTAGGAGCTAATTAAAAAAAGGGTGTTTGGTTTTATATGTTATGTTTATTTTATGTTTTTATTCTTATTGTTTTTTTTCTAAAACATTTATACCACATTTTTTTTAAAACACGTAGTTAAAATATTAAAAATTGTAAAAACACTATTTTGACGCGGTTTCGGCCAACGCGGATAAAAGTCAAAAAGTATTAAAATGAAAAAAATAATATTATATAATTAGAAATTTTTAATTTTAAGTATATTAATATATATTATATTAAATTATTAAAAATATTTATATTAATTTTAATACATTAAAATTTAAAATATAATTTTAATTTTATAAATAAATTATAATTAATAATTTATTTAATATTATTAATAATTGTATATTATAAATTAGTTTTCATAAAGAACATATGGATAACATCATTTAAAAATAAATAGATAATAAATAATATAATTTTCAATTTTTTATAAATTTAAAAAAAAAATAATCATATATATTTATAAAAATATTTTATTATTTAAAAAAATTAAATTTATAGTAATTAAAATTATAAATATTAAAATTTTATATTTTTAATATAATATATAATTAATTAAATATTAATGAATATTATATATTATAAAATTTATTAAATAATAAATTTTATAATTAATATTAAAATATATTAAATATTATTAAGTATTGTTAATTTTAAAATAATAATGAGAATAATTTAATAATTATAATAATAATTATTAATAAAATATAGAATTTATTTAATATAAATTTAAATTTATTTAAAAATATTATTAGGTATAAAATATTATAAAAAAATTTTAAAAATATAAAAAATTTTAAATTTAATAAATAATTTATATTGTAAATATTAAAATAAAATTAATAATTATAAAATTTTATAAATATAATTTTTATTTAAAAAATTAATTGTTGGAAGCTTCAACATTATAAAAACAAATATATATATCTATTAGAATTAATAATTATTTATTATTTAAAATTTAATTTGTTTATTGATTTTAATTAAAATAATATAAAAAATGAAGAATTTAAATTTTAATATTTTTTTTTGATAAAATTAATAATAAATTTTAATAATAATAATATTTTATAAAACATATTAAAGAAAAAAAAATTTTCTAATTAAATTTTAATCAAAATATAAAATATAAAATATTATAAAATTAGATAATTATTATTAAATTATTATTATTATATTAATTTAATAAAATTTAATATTTAAAAAATTTAAAATGATAAATAATAAATATTAAAATATTAATTTAAATAATAATTTATATATAATTTTATTAAAAATTATTTTTATAAAATTATAAAATTTTAACTTTTAAATTACCCTCATACGCCAAATCTAATTATTTAAAACGTTTTCTTGCTCCACCATTTTTTGCATAATTCCCACTTTATAACTCCGTTTAACCCAAAACAAAAGCCCATGTATTAAAGTTTATCTAAATCCTACAGGTTTGATCTAGAAAATGGGGTACTTAGTATGAAAAAAATCTGGACATAAATTCATATGAAATTCAGGCCATGAAATTTTAGAGGATTTTAACCATTGTGGTCGTAACTCATTCATCCGGAATGGTTAAGGCTCTATCCAAAGAACCAGATGGTCCTCATATGTTGTACCCTTTCCCCATGTAAAAACCCAGTAGCCTTCAAGACAAATAAAATTAGTTATAATCCTAACTATCTGCATTACAAATTCTGGGTACACACTAAGTTTTTGTTTCCGGAAACAGTTTTTTTTTTTTTGGTCGTATCACGACCATACCGTAAGAGTAGCGTTCCACCCACTCCCGCCACAGGACCCAGATATTAGATCTATCATTCATTAAAGATACAGTAGCTTTAAGCCAAAGTTTTCCCATTAAAACACCAACTATATGTGGTCACCCATTTGGACTAGTTTCACTAATTGGGCTTAACTAACTCATCCGGAGGAGTTACGACATCATCCAAAGCACCACATACACCTTGTATGTTGACTTACCCAACAAAGTACTATGGTCACAGACCTCAAGCTAAAAATTTATTCGACATCATACTAACTTTACTCAAAAGTTCCAAAAATAGACGAAAGTAACCGTAAATAGTCAACACTTATATGAATTACTCTTATATATATAGATGGCGGTGATCCCGAAGATAAGCGTAAGAATTTGAGAAGAAAGTAGCTCATATATGTACAAGTATCCTTATATAATACTAGTATTGACGTTCAAGGGAGAAAATAAGAAAGTAGGAAGTACGCGATAGTCGGAGTGGTCAATATATAACCGACCGATATAAGGCAAATAGTATGACGTCATAAGATAGACGTAGGAGGGTGAAATCATAACCAAGTATTATATACTAATTATTAATGTAATAGCAATATGGAAATTTCAAAAGGGAGAGCATATAAGCTACCTGGGAGCAACCGCGCGTGGATATCGGACAATGGTGAATGACTCTTAAATTTTTTTGAAAAACGATTATAGTTTAGGTTTTGAAAACGGCCTAGTTCTCTATAACCAGTGCTCTGATACCAATCCATGGCACCCTTAAAATCACAACAACGCAACGGAATACCACTTGGAGTGCTACTTCATAGTTCATACACACAAGTTACAGAAAACGACCTCAAAAGAGACGTTTAATAAAATGTCACATTCGATTTAATAATATATCAGAGTTACACAAGTCCCAATAATTAAAGATAAATGATTATCAAAAGTTATAAGAGTTTAAACATGGCTCATTTGTATATTTAAAGATAAATGATTATCGAATGTGAAGAAAAACCAAGCCTTTAAAGTTTAATATCCGCGCATCTAAATGCTCCCAAATGCTCAGCTAGCATAAATAATAACCTGAGAAAATTCTGCAAAAATGTCAACAGCTAATGTTGGTAATTCATAAGTTTAAGTAAAATCAGTAATGAAATAGTTCCAATTATTATTTCAGTAAGAAAACACGTTACAATATTTCAAAGTATTCTTTCTAAAATCCAAGTAAAGAACAATAAATACAAGTAATATTCATAGTGGACCACAAGTTTAAATCAACCATCGACAATATTTCAAAGTATAATTCCGCATTACTACTGCTTTGACTCATACACCGAAACCTTTGACAATAACGCATATCAATGCAAATACAGTTTCCTTTCCCACAGTACTAGGTATTATTTCCTCAAACCTAGCAATTCTTCAATACTAAAACGTTCCGATTGAAAGGGTGCTCCAAAATGATTCGATTTAGACCCATAGACGAGTTGTCAAACCCAATAATCTAGTAAATGACTAGCTTCACCTCATCGAAACAATTAACAATTCATGAAATTAGAACTTGCAATAGCAACTCATGCAGATAATTCCATAAGCGGGTCAGGCATACCCTTCAAGCACTTGTGTCCATTTTAAAACAAGTAGTGTGTTCAAAACTCATGGTTTTGTTAATAGATAATCAATGATATCAAATCATGTAGTAAGCAAATCAAGCTTTAAAAATTCATGAGTAAACAACTATGTATCACACATGTTTTAGAAGTCATACAGTAAGCAAGTAAAAGCTTTTAGTACAAACAGTCATGTAACGCTTAAGTAGTGGAAATCAATAAGTTTTCTTAGTAAAACGAGCATGTATTCTCACCCCGAAAACAATTTATGAAAACCATTAAAAGAGAAAAGGTGAGGATATGAACTCACCAAGACGCAAGGAGATCAGAAGTAGATGAATCTTTGGATGAGAGAAAAGTAACGCCTAAGCAAACACTAAAAGGCGTGACGCGACTTAGTATAATAAAAAATTCAATACGTTACAAGTAATCACATTTTGACTTTACCCAAATATTTATATCTCCCTAATTTTATGTTCAACCTGGTCTTATAGGAAATAAATCACCTACTAAAGTTTCATACCCTCAATTCTTATTTTACCTATTGAAATCACTCGTTTTAGATTTCAATTCAAGACGTAAAAATAATTCTATTTTTAACCCAACTTAATGACCCATAACTCCTAATTTGTAAAGGCTATGAATACGAGGCTTTCACCTCTAGAAATACCTTTGAGTCTAGTTTCTATAATGTTAGGCCTCATCATTTAATTAGTTTCCAATCAATAGGAAGTGACATTTTACTCTCAACAACACAAACCAGAAAGTTTTCTGAATTTTAACTACTTACGAAAATGGATATAATTCCTAATATATGATAGTTATAAAGGTGAATCCCAATGGATTTGTTAGATTAATGTTTCTACTACTAAGACATATTTTTATACCCAACACTTTAGTATAAAATTCTAGAATTATAACCCTTTTCCAATCGATGTTCCAGAAATTGACTATTATCCGTAAAACGGACCATAAATCCATCATAATGGAATCGATAACAAAACATCCAATTCGCCACATGAAGCTTAGAACTATATATATATTCAACCGTGTAATTTAATGATAGGATCCAGGCTAAATGTTTTTAGAAAAAGCCATGTTTATCTACTGATCTAAAACTGCTCTTATATTCATCCTCTAAATCAATCCAAAACTCATTCAAATCACTAATTAACCCAATGCAATGCCAAAACATACCTTATAAACATACTTCATAATCATCAAACTTCATGTACATGATCAATCCAAGATCAAACATAATAAGAACATGTATGCTCATAAAAATCAAAATCAAACACATGCACTCAACAAAAATTAAATTAACATAAAAGGGTTTTGAAAACCACTTACAACCACAATAGAGACCAACAAAGAGATTAAAATCATTTCTTCCTTTATTTTTTTTGTTTAGCCGAACCCACAAGAACAAATCAACTCAAAACCTTACTTTCTTTTACCCACTATCTTCAATAGCTAATAAAATCAAACTCTTTATCGCCTTCTACACCATCAAAGATTAAGAAAACCCATAGAATCAAGATTTAAAGAAAAACATGCATGTTAATATTTTGAGAAAAAGAAGGGTAATGGTTAAAGTAAGGAGGATTTAGGGTTAGTTTTTAGTGGTCTAGATTGAAAGGATTGGGATTTGGAATCAAGATTAAGGTTTTTGATGGTTTTTTTTGGGGTGATTTTGCTCGAGACAGAAGAGCGATAAGAGTGGAAAACCGAATGGTCCCTTTTTTTTCTTTAATCGTGGGTGTGTGTGAATTAAGAAGGGATTAAGTGATTTAAAGAGTTTATAAAGGGAATTGTAAAGCACTAATAACCTTCCAGAAAAAAAAAATAATGCAAAAATATAAAAAACAAGACCGACCCTCCTATTGAGTTGGGCTTTGGTTGGGTATTTTGTTTGGTTAATTTTTGTATTTACCTGCTTTGTTGGACCATTAAACCTAATCTAGCTCGTTACATTTATATAAAACACAATTTTTGACGCGGTTTCGTCCAAACACGAATGAAATGAAAAATAAATAAATTAAAATTAAATAAGCTCTGCACGGCTAAAATGTGAACATTCCGTTGATTTCTCGATCGATAAAATGGATAAACTTCAATTATATGATTCGCGAAAATTTTAGAATCGACGATTTTAATAAAAATTGACTAAAATGTAAAACATAACTCTTTAAGATTTATAAAATAATTATGAGACTGGAAATAGTAGTGACCTTAAATACGGGGTTTTACACTCGGTTAGTTTACCTTGGTTAAGCCATTACTCTTGTATTAATTATGATGTTTGAAGGCTAATACCTTCGGTATTACCATTTATTTTGAAGAAATAAAGTTTGGTTTTAGTTTATATCCTCATTTCTTAATTTAATCCGTTGTAGTGCTTGTTTATATGTTTATCAATTTATATGTTTATACGTGCTTTATTTTTTTTTTGTATGCACCTTTTACCAACTGGCTACTAGTGATAGCGGACCAAGAATCTAGATGTCCGGTGATACTCTCCATATTGTGATTTATTACATCTCGATTCATAGATTCAAAAATATTGTCCTACTAGAATTCGTGCTAAGGATAACGCTATTGGCTTAACTAGTTCATTAGATATATGCCTTAGTTTAGTAGAACAGTTGACTAGCAGGTGCAACCTAATAATTCAACAATAACGTGCTATCCATTGATAGTTGGACAAGTAGACTATAGAGTATAAATTGCCATTATACAGTAAGTGGTGTATGGTCTCTATGAGCTAGGGTTTAATAAAGATCACCATTGCTTTTAATCCCTAAGATAAGTAATAATAATCAAAAATAAGGATAACTTTATGCAAGCTTTAATTGTGACAAAATTAATGTGTCTAGGGTCTTAGGGATGAAGTCCCCATAAGTCTAAGAATGATATGCCACCAAATCAGAGATAATGTATCAATGCATCTAAATACAAACACACCTACTTGTCTATTCGGATTAATGATGGCTTCAAACAGTTTTTCTATCATAAGGCTTGACCGCACTATATATCTTCTGTTACTTGCTTGCTGTTTAAGGTCTTGACATTGATTTGTGAAGTTCACCACCAAACCCGTGCCAGTCTCTCCACGCTGAAAACCCCCCCTTTTACCTGTTAGAATTAGGATTAGAACTAACATAGGATTAGCATAGGTTTGACTTAGATTAGAATTAACTTAGATTAATAAACCAAAATATTAATAAATTTGACAATTAACCTCGCTTCATGTGTTAGATCAACCTACTTACCGACGAAACTACCAACTGAACTGGGTAACACTGCCCATGTAACGTGATTTTTTGGGTTAAGCTGGCATAATATCAATATTAAAACTTGAATCATAAAAATAATACACCACACAACGACACATCAACGTTCAACAAGACCATCACCCACATCTATTCACTGTTCTATGTGTCATAAAGTGTTTTGAAATCTTTAATTAAATGCAATTTTTTAAGCACAAAAACATTCAAAACAAACCCTAAAATCTTTTCATGTAAACTTTCTAACTTCCATATGACAGTTTAACAGAATAAAAAAAGTTTCAAAATATTCACAAAAATTTTACAAACAAATAACATCACAACATCACCTACAACAATCTCATAAATCCACAACTCATAATCTCAAAATCTTTCATCTCATAACATACACAAAACATACATAACTTCATCAAACACTCAAACCCTAATAAAAAAAATCAACAATGGTATAACAACAAAATCCATAAGGAGAACCACAATCCCCGCCACCACAATAACAAGAACAAGAACAACCTGAATCACCATAAACACCAATCCCTTATGAACCAGCAAAACAAGTTGACTTCAATCGTAACCTAATCACTATCAAACCTAACAATGAAATAGCCACTCTTTACCCAGAACACAACAATGTAGACTAATTCAAATGTGTTTTTGATTTTATCTCCAAGTGTTGCATTTACAAAACTTTCACACTCACTCCCTTACATTAATACAAGAAATTCTGTGAAGTTTGGTATACTACAAAAGCAAACCCTAAAACCAGCAAAGTATGGTTGTCACTCCTTACTGGTAGCACTAAGGGAGAAGTTGGTCTCATCTCTTTCAGAAGGGCCATCGGTGCTAATTACATTAAGAATTTAAACAAATATGTGGATCCTCCTGCCTAATTTGTTGCTAAATAATTTTTACAAGAGATTGGGTACAATGATCTCATAACAGCAGCGGCACTCTTAATAAGAGTTGTCTTCTACCAAATGTGGTTGTTTGAGGGCCCAGATCATCCAATTTTTAGGGCCAAGACTGGTGGTTAAGGAGTCATAATCAGCGCAAAAAGATGCAATGATTTTGTCTAGTTGGTAAAATGAGGTAAGGTGGATTTTGCAAAACTGGTCTAAGGATGACCCTAAATTCAAAAACTACAAAAAGGAAACATAAAGAAAAGTTATAGCTTACACAAGGTTTATTTCCTTATTGCTGTAATACAAAATGAGAGACTATGAAAATGATAAAGCAACAATCATTCCCCCTCATATCTTCAGTGTCAACAACTAGGCACTGAAGAAAGACTAACCTGAAGGACCTCCCTTTCACATCTTACATGTTGGCCATCTGTACAGCTCATGATCCAGTAGGATCTAAAGCTCCCAAAACCACTCTTCTAACTAAAGAGTTGGACCTGAAGGCAAAAAGGCCAGAGCTAAAAGCGGACACTAGAAACATATTCCTATGATGATGAACTATCCTTTTTACAAATTAAAGGCTACAAGCAGCGGGCCTCTCCAAAAAGTGGCCACTGAAACTCAAAAAGGCCAATCTAAAAGGAAAGTCCTGCAAAGCTTAGAACAAAAACCCTCCCCAACTAGCCTCAGCTCCCCTCAAAACAGTGTTTTTGCAAACTGCATAAAGAGGCCCCACAAGAAACCAGTGGCCCAACTTCTTTAGGGGTCACTGGTGAAGAGAGAGCCAACCCTCAGCTCAGTAGTGTAGAGGTCACAAACTCCAAACTATATTCTGTTTATCAGCTCTACATTGTCTACCTCTGGTCTTGCATCAGGATATGAAGCATTAGCAGCTTTTCACAACGAAGCTGATCAAGAAATATGATCCTAAGATTCCTTACTTAACAACAATTTAATTAATAGGTAACCTCACCCTCCAGGATCGAAGGCCTCCCCTTCGAGCTTGAATGAGATCTTCTCCCAATTGTACTTTGAAACCTTCGAATAGTTTCGAGTGGCGTAAAACAATCTTCGAGACATTTACCAGTATGGGAATCCGCCACGCGAAGGCCCCAAACCCTTCGTGGTAAGGCCTTTGACGAAACTCAGGCAGATGTCAAACTTGTTTAAGTTAAACACCCACGATCTCCCTCTCCACCAAAGCTTTCCCGCCAAGGCAGAAAATGTGTTATACAGTTCCTGCAATCACCTCTCAAAACGTGGGACACCCCCATGATCATCGGATTTTGTGCTAGGCCTCATCCCATCCTATTATAACACAAATAAATAATGGCAAGGTCTCCAGGTATGACTAAGACTTATTCATACCCTCAATACAAACCTACATAATTACTTTACAGATCATAAAAGCACAAACTTACTCTCCATGCCGGAGGTGATTCGCAGGGTACATCCTTGCGCTTACACTTAACGTAGTGTATCATTATGTTGAAACAGGTTATCCCAAACTTTGGAAATCCTTCAAGCATCGAATAAAATTAACTCTTCGATTCCCATCGAAGACCTGATCGTTGCCCATAGTTGCACAATCATGGCGTAATCCCATGGACCTCAGACAATTAGTCCCGTCCAAACAAGTTAAATAACCCGCCAAACCATTTCCCTACTTTTTTCGGCTTGACTAACAGAAAGAGAAACGACAACCACCTACCGGGTTTTTCTCGACACCACCCTCATATACCTAATATCAATACCACTGAAAGACCACATGTAACTACTATCGTGTTTGCCGCCACTTACCCATGGAAAACCGCTAATTTGCTTATCGTGTGCCACTTAGACAATTCCTGCCCTAAGTATTATCCTAGGCTTTCATATAAAGCCAACTAAGAAATCTCGAATTCTTTTAAGAAATAGACCAAGGCAATACGCAATGAAGATCTCCGAATAGAATTGGAGAATTTCAGTGAAGACTACGATGAAGAACTCGAGATAGAACCAAGGACTGAACAAACCAGGGAAGTCTCTCCACCACTTCGCACGAGATCACCCAGGGTTTGTAGACAACGTGAAAGGGTAGTAGAGTTTAAAGAAGCTCTTAACAAGGAAATAAGTAAAATTGGAAGGAATATCGAGGGTAACGAACCTTTGGAAGCTGGAGCAGAGGAAAATAGAAGGCAGGAGATGAACCTTCCCCCAATTTTGGCGGCCCACTTGGAAGGAACAGATGGGACACCTCCCATCATCCTTGACCCAGTACAGGAGGCCGTCAATCCTCAATTAACACAACGTGAAACCTCTCTCCCCAATGGTAGCTTCTCTCACACATGCCAAACCTTTCATACCTAATAGTGTACCTCTGGCCAATGGATTTGGTACCTACTCATATTACCCCGTAACCCCCTACTCCTAACCCGTGTAGGTATACATTAATGGACAAACCTCATTTTCCATTCCCACATCCCCCCCCCCCCCCGCTCATAAATGGTAATCCCTCCATTGGGGGAGCCTCTGCCTACCCTCCACAAGGATGGTACGTTTCCCAAACTTTCCCAAACAGTAGCATACCTCTGTACAATGGATCCATATATCCTGTACCTGCCCCTGCGAACAATTACCCCTTCCATATGTAACCCATGTACGCATAGCCAAATATGCCCGTATGCCCGAATCCATACCATGCGGGTTTATTGTAGGATCTAACAGGGGTATGGACCCCGTTGTTCGCTGGAAATCAAGGAATATCCTCTCCCAATGGACTGAAAATGCCCCTTCTATAATTGGTTCTTCACACGGAAAAGAAAGGGGGCTCCTGATAGATTTCTTACATCCACTTCGAGGGCGCAATTCATATGCAGAAAATGCTATGCATGTGGCCTGTCACTCATGTCTACATAAACCCTCAAAAATTCTCTCGAATAGGTGGTATAGTAAAAAACCCAAGTTAGTATCTCAACTACGAAACCTAAAGGCAAAGTTCCGATCATATTTTATCCAGCAAAAATAGTTCATAAAAATGCATCTTGACAGATCACAACATCAATAAATAAAAGGAGAGAGTGGTTTAGAAGCTTTCACCACAGTATACAGATGACACCTTGCAGATTTTAGGTCTACATGAAGATCAACGTATTTCTGGTTTCATTCAAGGTTTGAAAGCAAGAAACTTATCGAACACCTCTCCACAGACCTTCCATCCACTTATAAGGGTTTGATGGAAAAGACCTACACATGGATTAAAGCAAGAGAAGTCGTTACTAATGGAGCTCTGAATGATCAGGGATAACTTTGAAAGGTCAAGGAAATCCTCCTAAGAGACAATCGGTAGGGGCCCAAAGTAGTAGAAATAAAGTTCTCCCCTTACCCGAGGACCTATATTACAATTACTCTCTACCTGTCTAAAAGTCCAAGAGAGATCTTCGCCACAAAAAAGGTAGCCAGAAGCTTCGAGCAACCTCCTCGTATGTTGGGAAGCAGATGATCATGAGACATGTCAAAGTTATGCTATTTTCATGAAGACCATAGGGCATGACAATGACGATTGCCGACAGCTGAGGAGCCAGATTGAAGAAGCTGGTGAGGTCAGCCTATACCATCCCACCTTGTATAATGGTATAAAAGAAGGAAAGGACAAAAACCTCTGACAACCAACGGGGAGAGAAGAAAGAAAAAAGCACTACTCCAGTCGAAACACCTATACTTATGATAAATTAGGAGAAATCTCGCATAAGGAACAACATATCTAAAGGCCCTACTGTTAAAACCTAAAGATCGTTAGATCGTTTAAGCTCAGGTTGTTTAGACCTTTATCTATCTAGGAATTAGTATCCAATGATCATAGAGTTTATAAAAACAAAGCGAAATAAGAACAAAGATATTCAACAAGGTGTTCTTCATTAATAACCAAACGTTCTTCATAGCCAAGATTCAGATGATAAATTCTAGGAACGTTACCTAACTAGTAACAGGAATCATAGATTCTTAAGGCTAAAACAAACAAACCTAGGCGTCTACATTAGAGGACTTGACGCCTAGAACACACACACACTTTTCTGGTGTTTACATCTTGACACACTTTTCTGGATGCCTAAAACCTATAACATGTATCTCTTTATATACTAGAGATAATAACTTTTACAAAGAGATAAACATAAATCTTTTAAACATTTTTAAGCTTGATCTACTGTATTATTTTCCTTCCGTCATAAGGAATCTTTTGATATCTTTGACTAAATCTTCAATAATTCACCACCAATCTGGTAGAATTTCTTGAATAACATTTTAGTCCTTTTTTCATTCTTGTTTTGGTCTTATCGATCAACTCAAATTAATTTCCCCAACAATTCTGCCCCTATTGATATGTCAAAGACCAATAAGAGCAAACTTCCCCTAGAAGTAATATACGAAGAAAACTTCCTCCTTAAGATACGAAGGATCTACAAGTTGCAAATCCATCAAATCATCTTCTCCTTTATTGTCCATATCAAAGTTAAGAAAGAATAAAAGTTATATGTCTAACTTTGATCTTCACAGCTATGAACCAATATTACACTTCTAATCCAAGTATTCCAATGACCCAAATTGCCCTCCATTATACACCTTAAGAAAAATGAACTTGAGTAGTAGAAACTTACACTAACAGTAGTAACAAAGGCTAGTAGTAGTAAAAACCTTCACCTCATGGAGCATAAAATGGTTAAACATTTAACGATAACATCCCCAGAAACCCATATGTTAACCATCTTGAATCTTCAATTCGGTAAAGCTCTAAGTAATGATTACTGTTGAAGAAACTAAGTATTACCAACTTAGATGCTAAGTAGAAAAACCGAAACTTTGTGTCGTTATGTCTTGTACTATCTACGTGACTTGCGAAATCGTATACCCAACCGATGTATAGAGAGACTCAATAATCGCTTGCAATTTATCCCTCATCTTCTAAGACACATAAACAAAGTGATAGCAAATGTGAGCATTGAGCACCATAAGAAAAATCACACACCTTTGCTAGATTTGTCAATTCTTTGTCACATCATTTCTAAGCACGAACAAGTTACTTCCTGCTAAAAGGTATGATAAGAACACTCATCCAAGAATTCCACTTCATCTTCAAATAGTTTTATCAAGTCTTCATCATAAACCATATATAACCAAACAAGTTATCTCCAAGACTAAAAGATATAATAAGAACACGCATCCAAGAATTCCACTTCATCTTCAATCAAGCAATAAACAGTTTTCTTCATAATCAATTGTAACATATAATCTAAAAACGAGCCTTTAAGCTTTTAAACCAAAAAAAATCTTA
This sequence comes from Tanacetum coccineum, assembly GCA_026074375.1. Lineage (NCBI taxonomy): Eukaryota > Viridiplantae > Streptophyta > Magnoliopsida > Asterales > Asteraceae > Tanacetum > Tanacetum coccineum. The sequence goes on from BQNB010108319.1 coordinate 21,948, forward strand.
TGTGTGTGTTATCCGATATCTGTCAAAGCTAGCAGTACTAACTTCCTTTAACCCAAATAGTATTAACATAGGAAGCAGTATTAATTTTATTGAACCCGAGCAGTATTAACTGCTTAAATCAGTATTAACATCATGAAGCAGTATTAACTTTTTAATCCCAAGCAGTAGTAACTAACTGCTTTTACCACAAGCAGTAGTAACTGCTTTTTAACGCTAGCAGTATTAACCAACCTTGACAGCATTAAGTATATACTTGGCAGCACTAAGTATATACTAGCAGCATTAAGTGAGTCGAGCAGCACTAATTTAAACAAACAGCAGAAACTATATCCAAGCAGCATTAATCTTCTTTAACAGCATTAACCTTGTATACAAATCCAACAGTAGTAACTGCTAACCCTAGCAGTAGTAACCATCCTATTACCAGTTGTATACCAGCTGATCTAGATCATTGCCTTGAAAGTTTCCATGTCTTCTGATTTAAGCACGATAATGATCAAGAATAACATTAACATCCTTCTCTTCCAAATCATGACCACCATATATACCATTAGTGCAAACCCCAACTTTATACAATCACGGCTTATCAAGAAAACCCTAAAAGAGTTTGAATGAATTCATACCAAGCCGTGTATACACCACATCAGATCCGAAAAAATATATAAACCCTAATTGTCTAGGGTTTGATCAGTTAGAGCACAACAGATCAAAAAGAAACCCAAATAAATAGTAACAAAGCTTACCAATCGTATTGCATACCCAAACAGGTAGAGAGGACGATTATAAGCATCATTATAGCATTGAATCTTCAAAACCCCATAAAACTTTCACCACACGATTTCTTGAAAATTAGGGTTTTTAGGGTTTCTTCAAAAACCTTGTAGATCCTAGATCAAGAGCCACGAGGCTCTGATACCAATTGTGGAGATCTTTATGACCCCTTAGATCGTTTTGCCCATTTAGGATATAATAACATTGAATGATATAAAGCACAGCGGAATAACAAATAAGAACATCAATGTTATCAC
>BQNB010108320.1:0-18160 GCA_026074375.1 Tanacetum coccineum
TGTAATTTTGCCAGAACATCCGAGTGATACTCAGGTATTCACAATGAAGATGGAAATCCTGCTTGAGCCAACATCAAACAAGCTCATGGTAGGTAACTTGTGAGATTCTTTATGAATCAAACTTGTGACAACTGGAAAGAAATGATGGTGCGATTCTATAAGAATCAAACTTGTTCCAGGAAATGGATCAACGGTTGTTAATGAATTTTTGAAATGATAAACACTCTCGGTGTGTCACAAAAACAATTTTGTAAGTGATACACCGATTGATTTTCAATTCAATTTTCTATATCAATCGGTGAGATAGTAACTCACTGGTTCACTCTTATCATGCTGTCTGCTTTGAGACGTTCCGATAATGAGAACATGCTGAGTACGATGAATCTAATACTTATGTGTTAGAAAGATTCAATACTTCAGCTGGAAATCCTGTCAAGAAGATTCTTCTCAAATTGAATCTATCTGATCACAGGTCAATCCTCACGGATTCGAAGGTTTCTCCAACCAAACCTGGACGAATGACAAAGCCATATTCGTCCCCCTGCTTTATTGCTAACTGTTCTATGCAGGCTATGTAAAATGGTGGTGGAGGTTCCTGATTCCAGCTGGCTCACAAGATCCATAACCACATGCTCATACCCGACCAACAAACATAAAGTCATCATGAAAGCTCAAGTACATGTTTCAAGACTTCCGCTACTCTGATACCGCACATCTTTCTAGAAGTGTCAAAGTGTTAAAGTTAAAGAATTTCAAGAAAGATGCAACATTAAAGCTTTTCAAGAATGGTATGAGCATGTCGGTCCAGATGTCGCAAGTCCACAAGATGGCAAGATTTATAAGATGGCGTAGAGATTGTGCTTGGTTGATGATCTCAAGAGGTTCAAGATCACTATGTCAAATACAAGTTCAAGGAACAAGCTCAATCCAAGAAGTCAATGATCACTACAACATATTCACAAGAGAAAGACAAGAGTACGAGCTAAAGACTAAGGATAAAGCATAGTATGCTAGGTTTAAAGTCTGTAAATTGGAGTGACCTCCCTTAGGGGGAGATTGTTGGAAACACGAAAAGTGTCGGTCACTTCCAAAGTTGTAACAAGTCTTAGCTCGTAGTTAGTATAAGGATTAGATTAGTAATCTAGTCCGGCCCAAGGCCCATGGGTGGTCCAACTCCAGCCCATGGGCCAGCCATAGTAGTATTTATACACCCTCTCCTAGACTTGGAGAGGGTTGGTTGTTTTCATTTATAAGTTGTTCACTTCATCATCCATTCCATATTTTTCATAATACACATTCATCCATTCCATCCAAGTCTCTCTAACAATCCAACCCACATCTCACTTCTTGTTCTTGGTTGATTCATTAGATTTCTAGTATTCTTCAAGTACATGTTTCAAGACTTCCGCTACTCTGATATCATACGTCCTTCTTGAAGCGAAAAAGTGTTAAAGTTAAAGAAATTCAAGAAAGATGCATTATTAAAGCTTTTCAAGATTATCAAATCAAGAAAGGTATGAGCATGTCGGTCCAGAAGTCACAAGTTCACGAGATGGCAAAGTCTACAAGATGGCGAAACGAGATTATACTTGGATAATGATCTCAAGGTGTTGAAGATCACATTCTCACATTCTAGTCAAGATAAAGAACAAGCTCACATCTAAAGTCAATGATCACTACATCAAATCACAAGTTAATGATTGAAGTTTAAGACTACGAGCTTAAGACCAAAGTGATAGCATAGTATGCTAAGTTTAAATTTTTGTAAATTGGAGTGACCTCTCTTAGGGGGAGATTGTTAGAAATACGAAAAAGTGTTGGTCACTACCAATATAGTTAGTTGTAGCTCGTAGTAAGTTGTATGGTTAAGTTAGAAAGCTAACCGGGCCAAAGGCCTATAGATAAGCCCACTAAGGGTCCATGGCCGGCCATTGTAAGTCATATATAAACCCTCTCCACACATGGAGAGGGTGTTGGTTGTTCATTTCTCACATTACACTAATCTAATATTATCCTTTTTCTTTCTCTCTCCAAGTGTTCATCCAACCATCTCTTTCCCTCTCTAAAACTCTAAGTGAATCCTACCATTTATGTGTTAGATATTCTACAGAACTTAAGACTGCTGAATGAAGATTAAGACTGCTAAAGAGATAAAGACGTGTCAAGTGATTTGTATTGACTTATTCAGTGTATATCTTATTAAGTTAGAAGATTTTTAGTTATCTATTAGAATTATAAAAGATTTGTAGTTATCTTGTAAAGAAATCCTTGGTGTATAAAAGGAGATCATAGGTTATGGTTATATGTACACATTCATACGTTTTTGATATATAGCTTCAAGGTTGTAAACCCTAGTACTACACAGAGTACTCGTATTACTGATAATAATAATATTGGAGCTTTTCAGTAATATCATTATTCATATAGTTTACTATTTCATTAATAGTCTTCTAAGTATTAAAGAGTAGATTCCGCATACTCTTTAGTATTCATAAAGTTTCTACCATAGTTGTTTTGGATTTATCCAAAGTAACTTAACATTTACAAGCTAAGGAATCGATCTTAAGTTTGGATCAACAAGTGGTATCAGAGCTTGTGTTCTGAAACTTTGATCTAGAAGAAACTAACAAGAAGAACTATTTACTCATAAGGAAAAGATAAGATCTAAACAATCTCGAGTTATAAAGGATCTAAAGGGTTCTAACAAACTCCACAATTGGTATCAGAGCCACGGGGCTCTTGATCTATGATCTAAAGGTTTTATTGGTGTTAGGTTTTTGAGCTAATTCAATAAAAGTTTCTGTTTTGGTAATCTATTCTTATTCGGTAATATTAGGGTTTTGAATAAACCCTAATTCAGGAAAAACAAGAACTATGGTTTTCGGTTTCAAGGCAGGTGAGTATGAGCTTTGGAGGATGAGGATGGAACAGACATCTAGCATGATTTGTTTATTCTTATGGGATAATTATAGAGAATGGTAATTCACTTCAAATACATAAGTTGTTGAAGGTGTTGAGACTACAAAGCCTGACTACTAAACTGCTTGAAAGAAAAGGCACAAAGGAGGTTTTAGAGTTGAAGGAAGATAGCACTTTTTATTAAAAGGGCATCCTCAATGAACATCAATGAAGTGTAACTCCATCAAGATTCCAAGTCATTGATGCAAAGCTGTTAAGGAGTGGTTAGGAGGGAATGCTACTACTAAAAAAGGACTCTGACGGAATCTTTAAAAGCATAAGTATGAATATTTATTCTCTAGCTTAGAGGTGTTTGATCAAACCTTTGATATGCTTTAAAAGCTTATCAGTCAGTTGGAGATTCATGGTGAAAGTATCTCACAAGAAGATGTGAATCAAAAGTTCTTAAGAAGTCTGTCACCAGAATGGAACACACATACCATTGTGTAGAGGAATAAGCCTGAGATAGATACATTAAGCTTGGATGATCTTTCCAACAGCCTAAAAGATTATGAACCAAGAGGTCAAAGGACATCAAACTCCACGCAACAAACACATAATCATAGCCTTTTGTCCTCAAATCGAAGCACCAGCAGTACAAATGGCAGCAACAAATACTGCTATGGGTGCTTACATACAGCTCGCAATTAAGCTACTATTGTTAACTCAACAACAATTGACAACTTGAGTGATGTTGTCATCTGTGCTTTCTTTGCAAGTCAACCAAATAGTCCATAACTTGACAATGAGGACTTTTAACAAATTCATCCTGATGATTTAGACCAAGAGATAGACTTGTTTGGTGGCAGATGGTTGTTGATCCCAATAGTATAGATCTTGCTTAGCTGTATAGGCTAAGTTTGTATTGAATAATCTAACAAACTATGATTAGAAACTTTGATTGTGAATTATCAAAGATTTGTGGAATTAAGTCATGATATAAGAAGAATTTCATAAAACTGTTATGAATAAGATCAATAACATAAGTTTTTACAAAAAACTTTTTGCCTCAATATATAGAACACTCTTTATATTAGTGTTAGGGTTTACATAAACCTTAAGTATAATAAATTCTTATGAATGACTCGATTGATACTTTGATAATATTATACATAGAATTCATTACCTATGTCCTCCTTTTTACACCAAGGGAGTCCTAATGGGGAATTACAATATTTTCCTAGTTATCATGTTCTTCTAAGAAATAACTTATATATGGTTCTTTTAAAAAAATTCTCATACATATCCTACAACGCAATCTTTCATTCTTTTCTCTGAGCAGTTTTATATTTTCTCTGCAGTTTGTAATCTTTCTGCGTGTATCGTTTATACCAGCTAGGAGCAATTAACATTTCAAACTCACCAACAAGTAGTAACTTTTGCACAGCAGCACTAAATTTACCAGCAGTTAACTCTAGAAGGCTTTTTAATCCAAACAATCCTCCCTATACTTGTTATTTATCTTCAAAATCATCAATTTTCTTTCATAAAAGCTTCATAATCACCAGGAGGGTATCTTTCCAAACACTCATTGTTTCTGTAGCTGCTTTGTTTGAGCTTAAGAAGTTGTTTAACCACATTTCATTGCAATGATCAGTTTGAAGCTTCCTATTCAGCATCTGTGTAATTGTTGCTGGTGTAAGGGGATATCTCTTCTCAACCAACATAAAGATATGCCTGTCTTAAAACCTCACAAATGTGGACTCATAGAATCAAATAAATTTAATTCAAAAACTTTGTTTTCCTAGTAGTTTCTCCCTCACTGTATCTTCTATATATGCTCAAACCATTGTTTTTCTAGATCACCCTATAGTACTCTCTCATATCCTTCTTCTGGTCTTGTATATCCATGCTTAGCTTTTACTAATTTCCATAGAGTTTCCAAATCTTCCCTGTCAAAACTTTTAAGCATCTACTCGTTGATGAGTACCTTTTTGTATTCAACTCAGCTCATTTTGATTTGTTAGTATCCAATCTTTCCTTATTAATGATCTTTCAATCAACAAATGCTTGGAGGTTAGTAAGCTAAAGGTATTGCATCAACTGCTACTTCCTCTTCACCAGGAATGACTTCTATTATAATTTTGAAGCCAGATGTTTCTTTATCAATTTCTTAATCTTTTTGTTTCTTTGAAGGCTCTTGTTCTAGTTCAGCACCTGCTCTTTTAGAACTGCTTTCTTCTCTTGTCTCACTGCCTTCTTTATCTTTTACTTCACTACCTCCCACCAATTCTGTATCTATATTAACAAAAGTGTTTACTCTTTTCATTGCTTTATCAAATAACTCTTGAACATTGGCAAAGGACTTAGTCTTCAAGTTTTTTTGGGTTCTATCTGTCATGTTTTTCAGATAGCTGTACAAATTTATAATCCTTTGTTGTGCATTTTGTCGGGTTGGTCTATTTCTCCCTTTCTTTTGCCTCTTACCTGCAAAGTGCTTCTCTCATTTTCTCCATGAGGTTGTTGAAACAGTTTAGACTTTTCTTCAATTGTCAAGTCTTCTTGTTCCTTTGCTTGCAGCCTTTAAGCTAATTCATAGTCAATCTCAACCTTATCCTGAATATCATTTCATTGTGCAATTAAGGCAGCATTGGCTTCTTCTTTTTCTCTTGCAATCCACTCTTTCTTATTAAATTAAGCTTGTAGCCTTATAGCTTCTTGTTCATCAAAGAGGACTTGATCTTTCTTCTTCATCTTTAAAGGTTCTTCAACCATTAGACCTTTAACCTTGTCCTTTAAAGAAGTTATTGGTGTAGATGCTTGCTCATGCTCTTGAATAACCAGCCCTTTAGCCTTGGGTCTTGTAACAACAGTTGTAGTTGTTGCAGTAGCAGTTGTAACATCCTTAGGTTTAGCACTCTTTAATTCTGCCAGTGCTTGAGCTAAAGTCATGTCAACATCAGATAAATCGTTAGTTTCTACAAACAGCTCATCACCATCAAGATCATACACTCCAAACATATTAGCATCATGAACATTCTCCAGGGTGATGTCTTCATCAGCATTAATATCATGAATTTTCCTCCCCTGTTTTGATGCATCCTCCTGATCACCCAACTAGCTTCATCATCTGAGGAATCAATTCTAGCTAATCTTTTGAGCTTGTAAGTTCTTGACCCTCCTTTCTTCTCTAACTTCTTGACTCTCAGTTTCAAACTTGTAATCTCCTTAGCTTAAGTAGTCTTTGTATTATCCAGGTCAAGGACTCTTTGTTGCAATTTGGTACAAAATTCCATTAATTCATTGAGTTTCAGTCTATCCTCATCACTTTGAGGTATGTTAAATCCTGAGAGCAATGAATCATTGGATGTTTTAGACACACTCTCAAACCTAGTTCAAGCAATTATGTCCCCTGTGGTGTCTTAGTGCCTGGGACCACTACCTGAACTAGTTCCTAAGGAACTTGGTTCATTAAGTGTTGCCTTGGATTGGGTCTTATCTATGTTACCACTATCATGCTCTGCATCTAAGCTAGTAGCAGTAGTGGCAGCCCTCACCAAACTGTCATCCATCTCCTTATTGACAACCTCATCTGCTACATTGTCTGTAAGACCACTAGACTAAGGTATCTCAGTGTCCTTTCTCTTTGGCCTTCTTGATCTTTATTTCAGTTGAGGTTGAGATGTTAATGGTTAAATAATGGTGGGTGTGTGTTGGGGATCAGTAGGCATTGATGAACCTTCACCATGTTCTTGTTAAGCTTGTACCATCATTATAGGAAAAAAGGGTGTGTCCCTTCCAGAAAAGTCTTTCCCTACCTTTCTTATGTTTTTAAAAATCTTCTTAGTGTGAGAGGGTGTAACATAAATTCTCTTATGACTTTGCATCCCTTCAAGTTGTTTCTCTAAAAATACTTGCACAAATCTTGGATACATCAAGAATTTACCAGACACATTCTCCACGTTCTTCGGCATACTTTTAAATATATACTTTGAAAAGTTAAACTTGTAGCTAAACAGATGAGTGTAGAAGCCATAGTGCTACTAAATTCATTCCATGCAGTAGTCTTAGCACTTAGGCATTGCAAAATGGTATGAATAAGGAATTTCCATTGTAGAGAAAAGAATGCCTTATAGAATGTAAGCTTTTGTGAAAGTTTTTCATACCCCATTCTTGTAAGTTGTTCAAAAATGGTAGCATTTGGCAAGAAATCTGTACCTTCCTCATCATTCAGTTGAAGGTTACGTCTAACAGATGCTTCAATAACAATTATCTTTTTCCCATCGACTGGGGATTATAATTGTACTTCCCCATTGACAGTTTTTACCTTGACAGTAGCCCAGAATTGTTCAATGCACAAAGTATAGATAGTGGGATTGATCGTTAGTGCATATCTTATAGGGTTTGCATTCAGAAAATCCACTATCTGCTCAAACCCTTCACTTTCAGTGGGTTTAGACAAAAACGCTACCAAATTATGAGTATCAGCAAATTGTAGGGTCGTTATTATGTTGGGTTTTGATGATGAATGATGAAATTAAGTTAGGGTTTGTGATTAGAGAGTATATGATTGAATGAAATTGATTAAATGAGTGAATGAAACCTTTAATCAAAGTATTTATGAAAATACCCTTAGCAGCATTAACATTCACCAGCAATTGTAAGTTATGCCTAGCAGCATTAACTTTTAACAGTAGTCGTAAGTTTTTGCCTAGCAGCATTAACTTTCAACAGCAGTAGTAAGTTATGCCTAACAGCATTAAATTTCAACAGCAGTAGTAAGTTATGCCTAGCAACATTAACTTTCAACAGCAGTAGTAAGTTATGCCTAGCAACATTAACTTTGAGTTACCAGCATTAACTCCAATTCCAATCTAAACACTCTTTGTTTTTAATATATTCATCTCTCTTTCTGTTTTTCAACTCACCACATCTCTCAATTCTTTTCTCACCAAAACTCTCTATCTATTTTTATTTCACATAGCTCTCTTTTTGTTTTTCAACTCGCAACTTCTCTCAATTCTTTTACTCACCAAAACTCTCTGTCTGTTTTTATTCCATACATCTCTCTTTCTGTTTTTATTCTCACCAACTCTCTCAATTCTTTTTCTCACAATTTTCACAATGTTAATTATACCAGCAGTATTAAGTATAACTAACAGCATTAACTTAGCAGTATTAAGTATAACTAGCAGCACTAATTATACTTAACAGCAGAAACTTTTAATGACATGAATAACAGTACTAATTCATACAAAACTCTACAAAAACATAAAGAGATAAAAGATTTTAAGGATTTAGCATTCCAATACTAGCAATCAAATATTGAAATCTACTTACATCAAAAGCTTTTGTAAGTAAATCTGCAACATTCTTGTCAGTATGGATTTTAACCATTTGAATCAACTTCTTTTCATTGCAATCCCTAATAAAGTGATGTCTAATCTCTATATGCTTTGTTTTTGAATGAAAAACAGGATTTTTAATTATGCAAATAGTACTGTTATTATCAATAAAGATTTTGGTATGCAAGAAATTGTACCCATAATCAAGTAATTGATTCTGAATCCAAAGCACTTGTCATAACAACTTGAAGCAGCCACATATCCACTCTGTGTGGAATTTCAACCACTGTCAGTTTCTGCTCTGATACCACTTGATTGTCCCAGGATTAGGTAGTACCTCTAGTTGTAAGACTTCCAATCCAACCTTGCTCCATCATAATCACTATCAGAAGGTATGCTACCGAATCAAAAGTAGAATCTTTTGGATACCAAAGCCCATTTTTGTAACCATTTAAGTATCTAAAAATCTTTTCACAGCAGAAGAGTGTGAAATTTTTAGATTGACTTGGTATCTAGCATAAGCACATACTGCAAACATAATGTCAGGTCTTGAAGATGTAAGATACATCAATGAACCAATCAGTGACCTAAACATATGAACATCATTCTTCCCAACTTCAACCTTGAGCAAAGGCTTTTGAGTTTCCATTGGTGTGCTTGCAGTCTTGACTTCTGTAAACCTAAATTTCTTTAAAAAATTTAATTAACCTATTTATCTTGACTAATAAATATACCATTCTTCTTCTACTGCACTTGTAATCCCAAAGTTCTCCCATAGAACTCATCTGAAATTTCTCATGCATCAACTTTTCAAATGCATTGCATAACTTCTTCTTTGTTGAACCAAAGATGATATCATCCACATAAACTTGGACCAACAAAATATCACCTTTGTACCTTTTGATGAATAGGTTTTGTTAATTTTCCCTCTTTGAAACTCATTGTCCAACATATATGTTGACAAGGTTTCATACCAGATCTAGAAGCTTTGATTAGTCCATAAAAGTGGCTTTATTTAACCTTATATATCTATCATGAAAGTTGGATCTTCAAATCCTGGTGATGACATACATACACCTCTTTTATAAATCTTTCTCAAGAGAACAAGCACTTTTTACAACCATTTATACACACAAAAACGTTTAAATGAGTCCATAGCTAAAAATAGCCTAATTGCTTCAATTCTTACAACAAGGGCAAAGACTTCATCATAGTCAATCCCTTCTTCTTGTGTGTATCTTTAAGCAACCAATCTTGCTTTATTTTTTATCATAATTCCACTTTCATCCTTTTTATTCCTGAAAACCCATTTAGTGCCTAACCTTTTTCCATTGGTAATCCACCAAAGTCCAAACTTCTTGTAACTTGAATTGTAGAAGCTCTTCTTGCATAGCCTCTATCCAGCTTGGATCCTTCAATGTATGAATTACCTTTTTAGGTTCCTTCTGTGATAAACAGTAGCAAACCAAGTAAGTTTTAAAATGGCTTTATGGTTTGTTCTTTGTTGAATAGTACTAACAAACCCATGCTCCTCCAAATTCTTTTATATGTTTCTTGTTTGTGTAGCTGATTGCAAATCTCCAATCACTTTGTTGAGAATCATTTAGCCCATCTAGGATAGGTTTTACAGATAATATTGAACACGCATCGGAATAATAAGAAAGCAATATTATCAAACAAGGTTTTAACCGAACGTTGAAGCCTTCCTTATATTTTATCAGAATAAATGAAGCTACACCAACTATCTAATAAACTAACTACTACATAAACTAATAAGCTAACTATTAGACTCTCATTGGATAGATCTAACTATGATGGATCTATATTATAAACCAGACGCCTACCCTCTTTATATAATAGAGGGAGGTTACAAGAAAACCCTAGCTTACAAAGGAAGCTAACTTAATATTTTGCATTAAGTCCTTGTTGTTTCATCTTTCTTCAATCTTGCATATTTAGTTTTGTAATCATCAAATCTCAGATCCCAACAATCTTCCCCTATTTGATATTACAAAACAATCTTCATGTATGAAACAATCTTCAGTGCTTCCCTTGACTTAAGATATTCTTGAACATGACCACCAAACATAAATAACTGTAAATCATATATCTTTTAGGCTTCTTCCCTTTTTTTAATCATCCAATAGGTCTTCTGAAGATATACAACTTGAATACACTCCCTTAATGTGCATGTAGATGGTTAAACATTTAATCAATAAGCTTCCCCTGAAACCAATATGTTTACCATCTCTTGAATCTCGAACTCTGTAGGCTCTATGTAGTGATTACTGATGAAGAAAATCGAGTATAACGAATTTGATGAAGAAGTAGAATCTCCCAAACTTGTGTCTTATTCTATTGCATAACCAAGTGACGTCGAACTTATAAATAATTCGTGAAATATAAAGTAGACGCAACCTCTGACAAAAACCTCATCTTCTATAAGACACATAACTAAGAATTAGCAATGTGAGCATAGAGCACCTATAAGAAAAATCACACCACTTTTGCTAGATTTTTGACAAGACCTCATCAACACCATTTAAGCATCGAACAAGTTATCTTAAAAGCTAACCACAACTTTAAGATATGATAAGACACGCACCTGTGAAACCTAACTACAACATCAAACAAGTGATAATCAATCGTCTTCATAATCACATCTTCAAATAAATCTCCAAAACGAGCCATAAAATCAATACGAATAAACTGCTGTTTGAAACAGTTCTATCCAAGATCCAAAACCGTGAGTCACCCGATATCAGATAAAGCTAGCGGTACAAACGAAGCTATGTCTTATAGTACTAACGGTACAAACTCTTTCTCGGACGCCACTAGCAGTACAAATACTTTCTCGGACAGCTAAGGCAGTACAAATATAGCCATAAACAGTACTAACCTTTTCTTGTCGAACAGTACAAACTTTTAAAGCCCAACAATCACGAACAGTATTAACAAAGAACAATAGTGACTTACTTTACTCCCAACACATGCTCGAACAGTATAAATCTCACTCAAGGCAGTATTAACTTAAAACATTTCCTTTGAAGACCTAATAGATAATACCATGTTATTTGAACAGCATAAATATGCTTATCAAACAGTAGTAACCACTCATGAACCATGTGTATCCATCATATAAATAAACCCATGTGCTAGCAGCATATAATATCTTCCATGTATACACCCATATAACTGCCTAATATATATACATGCGATAGAAGCAGTAGTCATCACATGCCCAAATAGTATTATCATACATGCAATATCATTCAAACAGTATTAAGTACTTCTTTGGACATGAAAACGTGTAGCACTAACCAAAAATTGTTCAATAGCAGCTGTATATATTCACGTCAATATCTTCCATATTTAAACCCTAAATCATGGAATCAATCACGCACAAATCATCCCTTTTTATAACCGAATCTCATTATTCATAAAAAGAGATCTTGTTGTCTCCATAAAATACGAACAACCAAATATAATCATCAGAATGACACAAACATCATGCCATACATTCTTCATGAATACATCTTGATTTCAACTATATTCTGCTGCTGCTGTTCATTCACAACACCATCACGAATAGGTACCATCAGAATCATGAACGAACAAGAAAATCACCTGCTGCTCCTTACTCAACAAACATACAAGACGACTACAATAAGAATATTCATATCTAGCCAGCCGTCATCATATTAGGGTTTCGTTGTGGTGGAAATAGAACCTTTGATTAGCTTAACGTGTAGAACCCTAAATGATTAGGGTTTCTTGATCCGTCTTTCACCAACATTAATCGTATGAATCAACCCTAAAACCCATGATCCCCTTATGATGTACATAATTACACGAATTCTTGAATCATGGAACCAAAAATCATTCATTACCGAATTAGGGTTTATATCGAATTAGAGCAACCAAAAAAAGAAAAAAAAATTCATACCATCTATCTTCCGCCAATTTATACATTAACCCTAGTATAATCCTAAATATCAAGAGCCAACATGCTTTGATTCCACATGTTTGAGCACATTTAGCTAACACGGATAGTGTTACAGATAATATTGAAACGCACGGAAAAATAAGAAAGCAATATTATCAAACAAGGTTTTAACCGAACGTTGAAGCCTTCATTATATTTGATTAGAATAAATGAAGCTACACCAACTATCTAATAAACTAACTACATATAAACTAATAAGCTGACTATTAGACTCTCATTGGAGAGATCTAACTATGATGGATCTATATTCTAAACCAGACGCCTACCCTCTTTATATAATAGAGGGAGGTTACAAGAAAACCCTAGCTTTATAAAGAAGCTACTATAATATTTGCATTAAGTCCTGTTGATCATCTTACTCAATCTTGCATATTTAGTTTTGTAATCATCAAATCTCATATCCCAACACACTTGATTGAGAGGATGATATTTATGAATTCTTGTAGTTGGAATAGGACTGACTTGGGTTGTTGTATCCAAATTGTTCATGTCAGCCTCTACACCAACATCTTCATTATCTCTTGAGAGGATATATATGCGTATATCATCCTAAGCAGGCATAGTTGGATCATTTTGAAGTTTAATGCCCCTTGTTTTTCCACCACAGCATTAACTTCAATTATCGCTAGCAGCATAACATTGTTAGTGCAGTTAAACATTAGCATCCTTCTCATTGATCAATACTTCACTAATCGGGGAGGGTTGTTCTTGGATATTCATCAACCTTCTTCTCATCATCACTTTTGGATCCATCATCTTGAGAACTCTTTGGATCTTGGGAAAATAGTGGATCAACATGCCACAATGGTAGCAAAATATAAATTTAACAGGTTTTGACTCCTTCTAGCTGACCTGCAATTTATCATTTGCTTTTGTACTACAAAAACATTAGACTGTGTACCTGTAACAATGGCTTATAATTCATTATCGTTGTTATAGCATCAATAACAATAGCCAATCCTGGTCCACTACCTACAACGTAGGGTTACTCACACTAAACCTAAATGCAATTTTCTTCCACTATCCTTGTTTCTACTATTAAATACTTTTAAATGCTTTACTATTCAAAAGAGTATCCAACAAAGAAACCCTTATCGCCTTACATCAGAATTTCCCTAATGATCTATGGTTATTGATAATGGTAAACAAGACAACCAAAATGGTCAACATAATACGTAAAGTTGGTGTCTACCATGAAGATAAAAAGTTCATATGGGAGTCTTGTTATGAGGCTTTAACTACTAACACTCTATTTTGCACATAGCAAACAGTATTAAACTGCTTCTGCCTAAAAAGTGAGTTGTCAACTTAGAATCGCTAGTATATCTAGCACCTCAATTAGTGTCCTATTTCTCCTCTCAGCAACTCCATTTTGTTGAGGAGTTCTAGCTACACTATATTGTCTCAAAATACCCTTCTTTTTACAAAACTAATTCATTTCTCTATTCTTGAACTCAGTTCCATTATCACATCTAATCACCTTAACCTTATGATCTACTATATTTTCTATCCTAGTTATAAAGGACTTAAGAATGCTACTAGCCTCATCTTTATAGCAAACGAAAACCCATGTAAACCTACATAAATCAATAATTTCACAACTAGGCAATACATTTTCTTCTTAAGGCTTTTTACAAATGTTGGACCAAACAATTCCATATGCAGTAACTGTAAAGGAAGACTGATTGAGTTCTTTATTTTAGACTTACAAGAGGCTCTGTGCTGCTTTCCCTTTTGACAAGCAACACAGGTTTGATCATTTTCAAAAAGTTTGGAAGGTAAAAACCTCTTACTAATTTCGCCCCTTACCAAATTATTAATAGGTTTTAAAATTAAGTGACCTAGCCTTCTATGCCAAAGTTTGGATTCATCATATGTGGCTTTTTTAAAAAGGCAAGTTAAACCTCTTTTAGAAACTATGTTCTTTAAATCAACAATATACATATTGTTCTTTCTATGAACTCAAAGTAAAACTTGACTTTCATCAATTAACTTAAGTTTGGAGATAAAACAATGCAATCAGTGTCATTAAAGAAGAACACTTTCCTTTTTATCACACATTTTGTGAGAACACTAAGAATTAAACTTTAAAACTCTCTTATAAAATAACACATTTTTAAAATCTATATTACCCATGTTTTAAATGGTACCTTTTTCCTGAAATTTCCCCTCCTTTTGGGGTTCCTCCAAAAAGCAACATATCCTCAACTATTTCTTTAAAGTTTTGTAAGATAGGACATGTTCCCCTGTCATGTGCCTTGAGCATCCACTATCAATCACTCCTTTCCTGTAAATCCATTTGGGTTTGCCCTGAAACATTAGAATAAGAAAATCAGTTTTCTTTTGGGACCCAAGCCATTGCTGACTTGGGATCTGCCTTGTGCATCAAACATAATTAAACAACTTTAGTGATTTGATGCCAGCTGTTGTGTTTAGAAACATGGTCTAAAACTTTAGTCTTTGGTTTCCAAACCCAACAAGCTGAGGCCTTAACAGCATTAACATTATTTCCCTTAACAGCATTAACTACTGCTTTTGGCCTAGCAGCATTAACTACTGCTTTTGGCCTAGCAGCATTAACATTTTTATCCTTAACAGTATTAACCCTCTGATTAAAATTACTGTTTTTATATGATGTATTATTGTGAATGGGCCTCTTAATAATTAAATGTGCTGTTTTAGAAAAATGTGACTTTGGTCTAGCAGCATTCACTGTTGTTTTTGAGTAAGCAGCATTAACTTGTCTAGCAGTATTAACTGATACTAAGCCAGACTTCATTAGTACTGCTCTTGGAACCATGTTCTTTTTAGGGCAGGGGTGAGTCTTTTTGGCAACGATTCTAATGATTTACCCTTTTAGCATTGTTCCAAACAGGTTTGATATTTACAATCAACCTTGCAAGTGATCAAAATTATTTCTTCCACACACATAACAAGCTTTGTTAAACATCTCAAAATTACTTCCTAGTCACTGAGACATCATATTATTTTCTCGTTTTCGTTGATTGCCTCTAGAATGTGAGTGTTATGCCTATTGTGCCACTTGTTTAGCAGATTTATCCTATCGGTTTTATTTTGTATGTATAGGCTTTGACAAAGTCCTATCTTAACAAAAACTAGGCTTATCAGTTTTTCTTTTCAATCTTAGTTTGAGACACATTTTCTTCCTCACTATCTGACACCCAATCCTCAATAATTGGAGCACCATTATTCTTCCTAACTGCTTTAGGCTTTGCTTCACTAGCCTTAGCTTCACTATTCTCAACTACAGGCTTAATAACTATAGGCTCATTTGTAAACTATTTTAAACCAGTAAATGACAAGACAGGTTTTGGAGGCATGAAATTTCCTGTTAGGGGAGGTGGAACTGCATTATAGCCTAAACCTTTCTTGTAATTGTCTACAATCTGACTCTCTATAATCTTGTTTAAGCTTTTAGATGCATTTTCAAATTTGTCTACATTAAACTGAATGCCATCTTTTTCCTTTTGAACTATTTCTAGCTTCTTCCTAAGCTCCCCAATAGTTATCTCTCCTACTTGAATATCCCATTTTAAGCCGTTAATCTTTTCTACATAAACAGACTCATTCTTTTTATAAAATTCAAGTCTTTCTTCTACAGACTGTAAACCTGTCTTATAAGCTACAACCATTAACTCAGATTTCTCAAATCTTTTCAATAGTTGTTCATATTGAGATTTAAGCACTTCAACAGTTTCAAGACAAGATTTTGAGCAAGTAGAATCATTAGATACCTCAGAATCAGAACTTGAAGATGAGTAAGCCATGAGTGCATAATTAGGTCCTTCCTCTGCCTGATCACTCCAGTCATAACCACCAAGACCATCACATGAGATCAAAGCATTGGAAGTAGTTGTCTCCACTGGCACACTCCTTCTTGAGCTTTCCCTGTTCCTGTTGTCTTGGTTTCTTGAAGCTCTGCACTCCCTAGCAAAGTGTCCCCTCTTGTGGCAGTTGTAGCACTCCACCTTGGATTTATCAAAACCAATGGACTCATTGCCATTCACAGTAATCCTCCTTCCTGTATTCTTCAGGAACCTTCTAGCTCTCATAGTCAACATAGCCATCTGCCATCTCAAATCCATCTCTTCCAAGTCATCTGGATGGAGTTGTTGTAGATCCTCATTTGCAAGTTGAGGATTGTTTGGTTGACTAGAAAAGAATGCACAGATCACATCATCACTCAAGTTATCAACATTTGTGGAGTTAGCAGCACTAACTTAATGCAATAGCAAAAACTCATGAGCGGTGATAACTGCTTCCATTAGTGCTGCCAAGATGTTTAGAGTACACAAAAGCATGTTTTTATGCTGTATTTGAGCTTGATATCCCTTTGACTTCTGGTTCATATACTTTGAGATTGATTAGTACGATGATCATCCATGCTCATTGTCCTCTAATTTAGGCTTATTCCTCCACATAACAGCATGTGTGTTCCATTCTGGTGAACAAATCACACAACAGATTCTGGTTCATAACTCGTTGTGAAAGTGTTTCACCCAAAATCTCTAACTGACTCACAAGCTTCTGAAGCCTATCAAAAGTTTGATCAAGGGTTTCTGAGCTAGGAGCAGTGAAGTTTTCATACTGCTATTTCAAGAGATTTCTTGAGTTTTTTTCATTATATAGCATATTCATACAAACCTCTTTTCAATAGCTTCCCAGCATCAACTAGGCATCATGATGAACTTTAAGAATCATCTTGAAGTCTTTTAAACCCAACAGTATCGATTACCGAGAGCTGAATAAACTCACCATAAAGAATCGTTACCCATTACCCAGGATCAATGATTTATGTAACACTCCTATTTTTACATATAGCAACAGAAGCTAATCTGGGGTATTACTTCATAGTACAACAGTCATAATCATAGAAAACGACTCAAAAGAGATGTTGTTCAAAAGATAAGTTATCATTCATTTAAAATTAGAGTTTTACAAAGGCATGTCCCAAAATCTAGTTACATACAATGTGAATGATAACAAGTTTTAGCCATCTTCAAGTCCATGCCACTCCGTGCCATAAGTTGCTCAATTACCTAAGATAAACATGCTAAATAGTCAACACAATGGTTGAGTGAAATTCATAGGTTTGAAATGTAATAGTTAAATACAAGTCATCATAAGTAATTGTTATAAAAACAGTGTCATAGTAACGCGTTATAGTGTGGTATTGGGTTACGTTGTTATACACCCGTTATTTGTAATAATTGTAACGAATACAATTATCATGGGAAAATGGTATTGCATGTATAATGTTATGGTATAATTGCGTTATTATCTCGTCTAAGCTCATGGCACACAAACTGACTAGTGTATATATATATACCCAAATTGATGTGATATATTGTTAGCCTCAAAATATTGAGTCGAACATGAAGTTCGTTCATTATGTATGTTAGTCTCGGTCAATTAATTAGTTAACGTTGTAATATGAAAGTATCGGGAATCGGGCTCGATAGTTAATCTAATATTGTATATGTTTCGGGTTTAATCCCAAGCAAAACCCGAGCCCGGGTCCTAGTTAAATATCTCTCGCGCGTACCTTTAATGTGACGGGGTATATAAGCTTTTTCTTCTTTAGAAAAAGCTAGTTGTTTCAATATATAAAAATCTTCTTTTTCTCATTCTCTCTAACCTCTCTCTTCTTTCTCTCTCTAAAACAACTCAATCTTTCTTTATCTCTTTTCTTGGTTCGATTCGTGGTTCGTAATATGATGTGAAATTGTAAATCGGGTTCCTACATATAATTATCATGGAAAAATGGTAACATTATTATTGCACCTAAGCTCATGACACCAATACGTTAACAGGGAAAATCACCGTAGTGACATTGGTTGAAGAACAAATGTCCTCGTGGAAAAGGTAACTTGCCAAGGTTACCTATTAA
>BQNB010108321.1:0-15103 GCA_026074375.1 Tanacetum coccineum
TAATTTAAATTTAAAATCATATACATTAAATAAGAAAAATTAGTTTGAGGGATGTTTGTTTAAGCTTAATTGTGGGCTTACGAGCTTATTTGATTTCATAAGCCCAAATTTTCTAGCTTATTTTGAAAGTTATATAAGCTTATAAATCTCAAAATAAGCCATAAATTTGGGCTTATAAAATATAAGCCGAAATCAAATAAGCTTTACATGCCCACAAATTTTAAACTAGTGTATATGTGATCAAATTGGAAAAGTAATGTGATTAATTAATGTTATTTTTGCTTACATTAAATCAAATACAAAAAAGCGCTTAATAAAATGATCATATCATGAGCAAAATTAATTGTATAGTAAAAAAATGGAAATAATTAAATTTAAGTGAGATTGGTATAATACCTGCTGCCAAGACCGAAGAGACTCATGATGATTGATTGATAGATTAAGGGTTTAATTAATTAAATTCTGGTGTGTTTTGTTTTGTGTGTGTGTAATAGCGTCCCGCGTAAATCTCTACATTATATATATATAGACGTGAATAAGAAGCAAATAATGTACAGGTGGATATTTGGGAATGGGACCATTGACATCTTGGAGCTTACCTATCATCACCGATTCATTCTGCCGCCAACTCCCCTCCCTGCCTCCAATCTTTCCATTTCCTATTTTTCTTTTTTACTTTCACCTCTATGCCATATTCTACACCAGGTTTGCAGGGTGTTTGCGTACGCGAGTTAATACAAAGATTTGTATTCATCAACATAAAAAACAAAATTAAAATTTGATATCAAATGTATGGTCTATAAACATTACGAGAAGTGTCATCGTTAGATACCCATAAATATATGCATAGTTAAGATGTAATTGAAACTAGTTGTATACATAGTTTTTGTACATGATAATCGTAAGTCAAGTCCAAATTGTAAGTTTAAGCTCGTAAGGATTTACAGGTAATCTGTAAAAACGCGTTGCACAAATGTTATCAACGCAACAAAATCATAAAGAAGAAAGACAACCGCTATTGTATAACTGGCTCAAACTGGCAAAGAATGAAACAAAGGGAGTGTTTACAGTATGGCTGCAACCAAAATCAGATGTCGCGGCAACATCCGAACATTTCCCGATGCATTAAGGGCCTAGTTGGTCATCATAGCCGGTTTTTAACTACCGTCGCAACCAACAATCAAACCGCTTCTAAACGTTTTTATTCTTGAGCAGCTTATCCGCGTGTAGAATATCCCACTTGATGTTCTAGACACTGATAAGTTGCTCAAGAATCAATACACATCATAAAGCAGTTCAGTGCTGCTGCAGTAACTTTCATGTAGAAACTAAACGCACCCAATAAGCCACTTTAGGGGAGGGGGTTTCTTATTTCCAGTTTGCGCCTTTTCATTTCCAATTCCACAAAAGGCGTTGATCAGTAATAGGATGGGCGTCCACAAAAAAAGACGGGAAACCGAAGAGGTTGCGGTGAGAAAATAGTTCGCACCGTATTACTTGTCACGGCATTCTCTTCGGTTCCACATCATTCTTTGTTAAAACGCATTATACCAATGATCAAGACCTTTTGTGAGATTGAATGTGATAGAACACATATGACATTCTCGCCATGTTCATATAGGTAATCACATCATCAGTTTAAACGAACGTATCGAGAAAATATAAAAGTTTTTTTTTCAAATAGATATAAGGCTCAGATTTGCAAGTAGCTATCATCATTGCCTTACTTTGTATATCGTAAAGGGACGGGAAAATATTGATGCCCACAAGCAGAAGTTCAGCCATAATTAAAATTAGGAAAAAAAAAATTACCTAAGTCTTTTGGGTCTTGAAAGATCGTTTGGCTCAGATAAGAGTTTAAGGTTCTAAAAAAGTGTAAGTCCGTCATGGCTGCATACCAAGTAGGTTGCTTAACCAAGTTATAGACTTTCACGGCTTCAACTGAAGCTTCTCATACTCATCATAGCCTCATCAAGATAGCATGAAATTGGTGGGACATCACATGCAAATGATGGTAAGCAAACACAATGCACCAAACATTATATATAAAAACCACCAGCAGTTCAACGCAGATCACCGCAGCCAAGTTATAGACTTTCACGGCTTTGATCGAAACTGCTCATATTCAACATAGCCTCATCAAGGTAATCTGCAAATTCTTTTAGTCATAGTTATTTAATAATGATGCTCAACGCACTGTTGATTGTGAATTTGGGCTAACATATAGACATATCAGCATACCGGTTTACCTAACACACGGCTTGAAAGGCAGTAGGCCGGTGTGTATCGCTATCTGAGGTGGCAATGGTGGTAACAGTCATAAGCGTATTTTTTTATGATACGCAGAATGGTGTATGAACGGAAATTGGAAGAAGAGATGGCGATACTATTTAGCGGTAACGTTTTTTATACGGCATGTATTTTTTCCAAAGTACGATTTTCTTTTTCCTGAATTTGGCATTTTCCGTGTTATATGTTTGACATTCTCTTATGAGGTTATATTTACTGTTTGTATTTAGAAATAAGTGGCGGACTTATCTATTTTTGGTTGACCTTTTCATCAGTATATTTTTTACCAAAGTTGCCGGATATCTGTTAGATATTTGACAAAAAAAAGTTTTTTATATAAAAATACTCGTGAATAGCAAAAAGTATAGGTTATTTATATAATTCAAACATACATAGAATTGCACGTTTTTGACCCCTGTTGTTTATGTTAAAGTTATTAGTTAGTTTAGTGGTGTGTTTTGAAAGTTGTTTTTTTTGAAAATATATATTAAACTTTAACATTTTGGTATAAAATCGTACGTATGTCAAAAGCATAGCAATATTGAGCTCGTTTTGTTCACAATTGGAGAATCTTTTCAGCGGTATATTTTTTATGAATGAATCGGTAGATATATGTTACGTATTTGATAAATAAAGTTTGTTATATAAAAAAATCGTAAATAGCTAAAAGTTTAAAATAGTTTTGTAACTTGTTGCATAGTCTGAAAGGTAAGTTTTATATTTTTTTTATTTAATAAGTTTGGGCTACATGGGCTGAACAAAGCAAATGGGTTATGAAAAAAAAGATGGGTCCAAAACGAAAAAAACACGTCGTTTAATTAGCATATAGATAAATAAATATTTTTGAAATTATTGGTTCTATTCATCTGTAAACATTTGGCCTATCAAGTCCATACATTTAAAATTCATTATCATATACCTGAAAGATCAAATGTGAATCCGACATGCATAGCAGCATATAGTATTAAAAGTTGATAAGAATAAAACCCAAAAACTATTATCTTGTAATGGGAAAAAACAAATAAACAACTAGGATATGTATGTGCTGCTTGCTTAACTGGTGGGTGGGGGCTGGAATATAACTGCAATTAGCTGTGCATGATTAGGAATGGCCATGGCCCCCAATGTCATGCATCTCTATACATTGAATATGTAAATGAATATGAATAATCCACCGTTTTTTGCTTTCCTTTTTTAGCACCATGTTTAGAATGAATCAATGTTGGAATGGATAATAATGTTAATTCGAGATGATCACTTTTAATATGAATGCATGTATTTTGGATGTGTAGCTAGCTAGGTGCATCACCACTTTGTTCACTTTGGAAGCAAAACTGGTTGGGATTTATTCAATAACATATATTAGCTGGTTTAAGACATTTATGTCGACGATAAGATATGTTAAGTTATGTCATATTAGATGTGGTATTGTGGTGGAGTCCAGGTGCGGACCTAGAGGTTCACGGAAAACTCATGAATTTCCTTCACCTGATGAAAGTTGTCAAATATCGTGATTTTTTTCGAAAACGAACGTGACAACTTTGTAATTTAACATGTGGTTGAGCTAAAACAAGTGATTGGCCCCGTTTGATTTATAAGTGAGCTTAGATTCGGATTTGGATTTGATGTAAGTTTAAGAGAGAGAAATTAAATTTGTTTATATATTTTTTATAATAAAATTAAAATAAAAATTATTGTTTAATTATTAAATTAGTTACGTATGTGAGAGAAGAGAAATAGGTCCCACGGGTTTTGAGTAAAACCTACCAAGTTAATAAGGATTATAAGGCTGAAGGTAATGGCAGTGAGGTGCCCAGTGAGGTGGGGCCTCACGTGTCATACCCCAAAACACATGCATTGGCTCACGCGCCTGGGAGAAGAAAAAAGAAAAGGTTCGGTGAGCTGGTTACATTTCGTAACCTGTGTATAGTGGTGGGCTCTATATCCGACCGTTTGAATGTGTATAAAAAAAATTCAAACTATCCTCATTTTATCTATATAAATACCCACTTCTTTTCACTTTTTAAACACATCTTCTTCAAATTTATACATTCTCACCAATATTTTTAACTTCTATTATTTCTTATTACTATCCAACAAAATGTCTCATGATAAGACTCCCTGAAACAACAACCAACGTCAACGCCAAAATATCGGAAACTCACCCCCAACACTCGACGACACGTTTTCTCTCGCAAACTCATCACCGAACCAACAAAACTTACGACCACAATCATATTATTATAACCAACCTTACCCGAACCAACCTTACCTAAACCTGGCACTCGAACGGGCACCGGAACCATACCCGTACGCGTTTACACAATTCTCACAAAGCAACGCGTTTCACGAATACTCCTCGCAACCACCGATTTTCCCATTCAATAACACGAACTACGTTTCACAAACCCAAATGGGTGGTTCATCATCACAACGACATAACGAACAACCCTTGTCTCCCATTCCTTCTTTTCGAAATGAAGAGTTGTACTCACCTCAATTTTCGGAAGATATGTATCAAAACACGCACACAACGCCGTTTACACATAATTCTAACAAAAGCAACTTGATCCATCTCCCCACACCCTCACGACATATTCTCTTCCTCGCTCAATCATTACACACCGAATTTTCCCATTCAATTAACACGAACTACCGTTGTCACACAATACACCAAATGGGTGGTTCATGACATCAACAACGACATATCGAAACAACCCTTGTCTCCATCTTCTACTTCTCCCTTCCTAATTTCTTTTCGATCATGAATCTTCTGATCTCAAAAATGAAGAGTTGTACTCACCTCAATTTGCGGAAGCATATATGTTATTCAAAACACGGCTCCCTGTTCGTCAGAGATACTCTCCCCGTTCCCCCATCGGAACTCAGTGACCCCCCCAGAACTCTCTCACCAAATTCAAATATCCCCACACCCACAACCAAAAGCCAAACCTTAGCTAAGTCACGTCCAAAAAGGGGGACTGACCACCTCTGAGTACTTAAAAGGTCCTCAAGTAAACCTGTTGCACACAATAAAAAACCTAAACAAAAACCTCCCATGGTAGCCAGATGATTGAAGAAATTTTCGTATTGAAAAAATAGGATGGTTCACTGTATGATCTAGAAAAAATTAGTGCGCGAAAAGCGCAAACTCAAGGAAAACGGTGATCTTCTGGTACAGAGGTTAAAGATTACCATTGCGCTTGTATATACAACCAAAAGAACATACGATATAGTGAAACAAGTGCCACTAAAAAAACATCCTCGTAATTAATCGATTATCTTGGCGGTCAATAATGGAAGACGGTGTCGCATCCTGTGAAAGTTTCTACTCGTGGCGCGTAGATTTGTGTATTGCATTGAATAAACTTGCGTACTTGTTCTCTATCATTCTCAATGGCATCAGAAAAAGTGGCTGGAGCTGGATTACTAAGACTCTCACGTTTAAAAAATAAACGCACTTCTTTACTATGCAAAATACTGAAGAATTTGGATACCCGTTTACACTTCGTATCAACAACATTGTTTGGGAGTGTTTAAAAAATATCCTTCAAATGGTGAAACTCGAGTAGTTCCCAAGGTAACTCAAAATCTAAGTCTAAGAAAAGCAAGACATCTGGGTCTAAGTAGCGTTCAATAAAAACACCACGGAATGCAGGTGATGGCGAAAGATCATAACATAGAATGTCCGCTGTTTGAGATGATATCGATGAAGAACATGAAGATCAAGGAAATTCCAAGAACGACAAATGGCCGATTGAACAAAGGCAAGGCATCGAGAGCATAAAGGGGTCTGATCATCAGGAATCGTCGATTAACTATGAGAAATGAACGAAACATTGAACTGTCTGATGGTCTCACGAGATGGGCAAACCAGCAGCAAACCAGCAAGTGCCGCACAAATGCAATGAAAAAAAGATGAATATTCCTACTGGCTGCTTATTTTCTTTGACCATCTTAAGAAGAGAGTAGTGTGGAACTTCCGTGAAACTTGAGAGTTCGATACATTGCCACGCATAAATATACATACTTCAATAAGTACATGAGAAAGGTCTATAAGCAAAAGTCAACCGGAAACTATTTATGATCGACTTGACTGGGGATGCAGCAGCTCATACATGGCGAAGCATGAGGGGCTGAGATCAAGGCGAAGTATAATTTGCCATTATTAGTTTCTTCTATATCTCTTATGTTTATCTATGTATTGTATTTAATTTCGTCCTGATATTCTACTTCACTGTTCTTCCCTCTTGTTCTTTGTAATTATGAATTAAAAGTCTTAAATTTTGAAATAAAAAAGTTATTTTGTTTGTACGGTTTATGTCTTTTAACTTTCGTACACAGTATAACGTTTACCATTGATCTTATATCTCTTTACTGATATATTAATTAATTCGTAAAATTAAAGTAAAAAAAATTATGTTGTCTCAAGGGATAGAACCACAAGGCGGACCAAAAAACAACTTGACATGTAGGTGAGGTGAGAGGCAGAGAGGAAACGCTGAGGACGTGGATAGATCTATGTGGCGAAGTTAGCGGCAAGGTGACCATTACCTCTAGCCTAAAAACTGGATTTTGAAAAGGTGAACCATGTCAAACAAACACCCATTTTTTGGACTCAACCCAAAGCCCCCTGTAAACCCTCCAACCAAATGCACCCTAAGAATCAACAACTATAAAAATGAAAACATTAGCCATATCAAGAAAAAGGATAGTCGAAATCAATGTATCCAACATTGTTGAAAAGCGAGATGAGGCTGCGAATTGTGTAATGCACACCAGCACGTTGCTGCCTAGCTTATATGTTTTACATTTTAGATTTTATGATTTTAACGAAGAGAATATTGCCATCCAAGTGCCTATCGACTGGTAGATCCTTTTTTATCTTTATATTGCGAATTTTAAAGAACAATGGGGTTTGGTTGCCGTTTATCGATATTTTGCCACCTAACGTAAAGTAATACTAGTAATTTTTATGTATTATCACGCTCAGGGGTGGATGTAGATGGCCCTTCATGATTCGCTAAATAATATCGGTTTTTATTAAAATGCACCCAATTACGAAATCAAATCGTCTCCTCACTCCCACAGTCCCACACCTTAAAGACAAACAATGTAAAAAATTTGTCTTCATCTTAGTTTGCACAACGACTTTTGTCCAAAAAAAAAAAATCTCCCGTCCTCTAACTTCTTGGTTCCGCCACTGATCACGCTATGTTAACGCGAGAATCACCACCACCATGCATTTCTACGTATGAACCCATAGTGGGAGTGCACCACCGCGCGCGGTGGTTGCATTTTCGTCTTTTTTGTAAGTGTGAGTGGGTATATTGTGACGTATGTTTAAATAAATTTGAATATTTTTATATTTTTTGTTTGGTGATGACCATAATGAGTATAAAAGTGATACGTTTTGTGATGTGTTGAATAGTGATATGACACTGACGTAGAAGTAGTTCGTTCGGTGATCATAAATGCTTAGTCTTAGTGATTGAGTGATATTAAGGTTCCTATCGATTGGTAGTTTAAAGCATCTGAGCCATATTCAAGTGGGGTCGATCGACGTGTTGGTTCTTAAAGAAAATGAATAAATGATGATGGCATGATGCCTCAAAATATATACAAACTCTCAATATATCTACGATAGTCCACTATTAAAAGGGATTGATATAACAGATGGGCTTCAAATAGTTGAATGGCCCATATTACGCTTTTTATGAGCCACACACATATACACTTCGTTTGAAGTCTCAAATAGTCTTTAGTATATTAAAAAAGAAAAAACAATTATTGCAACTAGTTTTAACGAGTGAGAATGTGCTCGCGTGTTGCGACGGGGCTGATTTGTAGCCAGCGCATTTATTTTATTTGATGGATTTTTATTTATTGGGTAACAATGGTTTCTGATATTTTGACTGACTAATTCACGAGATCTGAGCATTTGTCATTAGGGAGAGTATTTTAAATTAAGCTCTAATTGTAAGTCTAAAAATATCGCAACTCGTTTTTTTTTGCTTTTGAAGAAAAGCAATATTACAAATTATCAAATTCTATGGATATAATATTATTCATGCTCAAAAGGAAAAAAAAAATGTTCAGCATTATTTTGTAAACATACTTCAAAGCTTTATGGCCAACCCACCAGCGAACTGCAGCCCAAAAATGAAATGCACCGCTAGACCATTGAAAGCCCGCAAGGTTTTTGTCGCCTAACAACATGATCTATAGTATAGAGATAAATTAACTATTTAACAAGCGAGATTTCTAGGTTTTCAAATGAAAAAAAAGGGTTGGGCTAAGTGGCGAACCTTATAAGCCTCTTGCGCGTCATGTATAGGTTGAGTCTGTTTGGCAATTTCGTACACGAAGAAATATGGACATGGTATTAGAAGCCGGCATGAGTTGTGCCGCGCGGCTAACACTTCAAATGGGCCATTGGCCTGTCCGTGCGAGATCAATGTTCCAAATCAAATGGTCGTTAGTTCAAGTACCGTTAAAACCAAATGTTTACTTCACATATGCAGGGTAAAAAATGTATAATTTACATGCGTGTGGTTTGTCTTGAGAAAAACGAACATATTGCAGAATGCTTACTTGTGGTGCTGTCTACATGTAAATCAAGATATAAAATAATACAAAGATAAAAACTTCAAAGAGGCATGCTGGTCCCGATCATCATGGCTTTGTTATCATAATGGTACAATTTTATATATTTAGTGTAGCAACCTTTTTCATGTTGTATTTTATTAGCATAAGTTCATCTTGTTTAATGTGCATGAATCATGATGATTAAATTTTTAAAGTACCAGCTTGTGTAATCTTTTCGTCAAAAAAAAAATCAAATGTGTAATGGTTTTAGTCACATAGAGCCAATAAAACTCATTCACCAAATCAATAACATATCTTACAATCATGATGAATCATATCGAAACTTGAGTTCATGCAAACATAACTACTAAATATTAAACTATACATTTTCGTATGATTATATAGGTATTAAAATCTATATATATAAATAAAATATCCTAATATGTATATGTATATTTATCAACTTGATTTTATCATGAGATGGTATAGTATGCTTGAACCGATAGTACATTGGAAGCATGCGCACACAACCTTTTTGCTCGTTATCAAGAACAGATGGCATATTGTATCTTACTTTTGGAATTCAATATGCTTTTATTGTTTTGATGATAATAATAAGTAAACGTAGGACCATTCATATGTTGCATATAAAACTGAACTACACTTTTTTTATTTTACAAAAGCAGCAAAATAATTAGATGGGAAAGATAGGAGGAAAAAGTAGTAAAAGAAAGAAATAGTCAAACAACTATATCAGTTACAATTGCACTACCAATTCCAACCCAAGAAGAATCAACAAAGAATTGATCAATGGGGATCCATAATTTCAACTGACCATCACGATCAAATTCTTCATTCGCCAATGTAGTCAAAACAAATTTTACTCCATTAATTCTAAAACGGTGTAGAGGTATCAATAAGTCAAAAGACACACAGTTTGGCCGATTTGTTGAAAATACTACCTATTGCTGGTCTAGTGATTTAATTAGATTGATTAGAGTCAAAGTTTCATTAATATTACTTAATTACAGAGTCATGGACCATGCTTAATCTCAACATTGTTCAATTCACAAATAAATAAATTTGGAGAAAGGTCAAGATTCAAGAAGAAAACCTATAAGTTTTAAAAAACGATGCAAGAAGAACATCAAATACTGTGAAAACGAAGTAAAAAGGCAGAAGGAAAATGATTTGAAAGCCTAAATTTGTGATTATTTTTGTGCTTAAAAAGATGTGACGGTGTTTTAGTAGTTTGTGAAATTGTAAATCCATGTGCTGTCTCTAAGAGAGAATGTTGTCATGTAGATTTAGGCATATAATCAGGCATACCAGTTAGGCATGTGAATTAATGCTCAAGCCAAAAATCATTATTATCTTTATAACATTATGAAATACTATTACTCTTTCCGTCCTTAAATACGTGTCAACTTTTAACTTTTAAAGAAATTCTTTTTCAACTTTGACATTAAATTATTTCGTTTGTGTTATATAATACTTAATGAAAATCAAACCAATGAAAATACATTTTAATCCCAATACATTCATACATTTTGCATCAAATATTATATAACACAAACAAAATAATTTAAAGTCAAAGTTAAAAAACAAAGACTTTAAAAGTCAAAAGTGAACACTTATTTATGAACGAAAAAAATTAAGTAATGTTAACACTTATTTAGGGACGAAAAAAGTTAAGTAATGTTTATTTTAGACCAGGTGTAGCCGCGTACAACATCATCACTTTCAACTCAACGACACATTAACTTTTCACTCACCACCAACAAAGTGTAACAAGATCATCATTTTATCACCGAAATGTAACTCACTTATACACAAATATATCTCACAAAAATCTACTAAACAACTCACACACACAAAGAACCGACTTCACAAGTCGGTCGTTCCATCAACCAACATTTGTTTTTTCCTCTATCAACGTGTGGGCGATGCATGTGTTTAACAGTGAAGGACGCATCATAAGGGTGTCAACAAGGCAATGAATGCGTTATTGATAGGCATGGCAACGGAGCAGGTTTGGGGCGGGGCGACCATCCCCATCCTCAAACCCAATTACCAAAGTTCTTCCTAGACCCGCCCTAATCCCTATTGGGGATCTAATTGGGGCGCCCCGTCGGGGCGAGATGCTCCCCCAAACCTGCCCCGTATTAATCGGGGATCTTATCGGGTGTCCTCTTTGGGTGCAATTCTTAACCAAAGCCGCAATATTTAATATTTATCATTATTTTTAAACAGTTAGCAATAACTTTAAAAATAAAAAACCTACTAATAATCAAATACAAACAAGAGTTATTGAGTTTTCAACGATAGTATTACACATAAACAATGATAAATTACACCGCCAAAAATTACAACTTATGAATATGAAATTAAACAAGATTTCTATAATCACAATTTTACAATATTACAAAGATAAAAAAATATTAGAAATATTTCTTGTAAATACTAACAAAATACTGTATAGGTATTGATATATTTGAATATGTGTATATTATTGCACATAATAATCATTATTATCTTTTTATAACATTATGAAATACTATTACTCTTTCCGTCCTTAAAATACGTGTGTCAACTTTTAACTTTTAAAGAAATTCTTTTTCAACTTTGACATTAAATTATTTCGTTTGTGTTATATAATACTTAATGAAAATTAAACCAATGAAAATACATTTTAATCCCAATACATTCATACATTTTGCATCAAATATTATTTAAAAAACAAATAATTTAATGTCAAGTAAAAAACAAAACTTTAAATGTAAAAGTGAACAACTTAATTTATCGGACGAAAAAGTTCGTAATTTACCAATCGCTTTTAGGGACAAAAAAGTTAAGTTGTAAATTTTGAAGGTGTAGAGCGTACATAACATATCAATTTCACTCAGCAACACATTACTTTGCTCACTCATCTCTCTATGCGGCGATCACAAGATACATTCATTTATATCACCGAATGTACTACATATAACAATATATCTCACACAAAAATTTAATAAAAACTTAACAACACAAAGAACGGGACTTAACAAGTCGTCGTTCATCAACCACATTTGTTTTTTTCCTTATCAAAGTGTGGGCGATGATGTGTTTAACAGATGAAGGACGATCATAAGGGGTGTTAAGGAGGGGCGGAGCTAGGGGTGTTCAAAAAAACCGTGAAACCGACGAACCGAGCCGAACCGCTCAATCCGAAACCGAAAAAACCCGAAACCGAAGAAACCGAAACCGAAAAAAACCGAAACCGAAAAAACCCGCTTATAATGGTTCGGTTTCGGTTTTTACTTTTAGATATCCGCGGTTAACCGAACCGAACCGTGCATATTATACATGATTATTTTCTAACTAATATTCAAATAATTGTACAAGTATTAACCGATTATTGCAATACTTTTATTGTATAACGACTTTTTCGCTCGTAAAGTAAACATTTGTAAAAATCTATGTGTGAAAATTGATTAATGTGATCGTAATCTATAACGTCGAGTAATATTTTTTGTTAATACGTTATATATGAATATTTGAATGCAATTATTGTAACGAAATACTTAAGTTTTATATGACTTTTAAATTCAACGTCATTTAATTTTACTAGAAATACATTTTATGTTCTAGACTATGTTATTTTTTATATGGTTAAACTCTATTAAACGTTAAAAACGGTTAACCGTGACCCGAACCGCGGGTAACCGCTCACTTCGGGTACCCGCATGTCCGGTTACCCGCCTAGTACGGTTCGGCGACGGATAGTAAAATTAATTACCCGCCCCGCGACGGATAGTTTAAATCTTCCAACTAACCGAACCGAACCGCCCCGTGAACACCCCTACTAGTATGCAAAATAACTCACCTCTAATCTTTATTATGTTTTGTTTTTTCCTTAAGTAAACTGTGAAACACCTATATAAATTATCAGAGACTAACATTTTATTTGATGAAAATGTGAATATATATTATTAACAAAATCTTTTTACAACAAAAAAAACATGTTAATTTTTTAGACATGCCCAAGAGATTTAAACAAAATGCAGTTAAGAATTAACGCAAACACCATGCAATCTAAACAACAAAAACTAGTGTATCAATACACAATAGGCCTAACAGTAGCACATTTTCATCTCAATATTCACCTTAATTCACCGAAACGACATATCTTTCTAGTTAGTGCTCACAGAAGTTCTTGTAGATTATTAACTTCGCTCACTTTATGTAAGAAACATCAAAACACTAACATGCATCATTATGGCATATTGTCCCGGAGTCATTGTTTTGACCCCGCGTGGCGTCCTTACATCGATAAGGACCAGCCATTTATCCTGCATATAATAGAGGTTCACTGGTTTTGTCTTGCCTTGGACTCATCAGGGGAGCGACCCCTGATGCGGTCGTCGTAGGACTTCTACACGAAGTTTTACAACTCTCTAGGCAGAGCACCTAACCGTTGTAGTAGTAGTATAGGCAAGACTCGGGGGTTGTTATCGTTCTCTAGGGGAATAGGTTGGGAAGGCTTGATCACGGTCTAACAGAATTCTAGGGGTTGAGGGAAGATTATTTTTGTATTTTTATATTTTATGAAAGCAGATAAATCTATGGTTTGAGAGGTGGGTTTGTTTAACTAATTACTAAACTAATTAATGTAATCTACTGGTGATAACTTTATGATAATTGAATGTATTTACTTAATCATGCATTACTAATCAGATTGCTTCTCCTAATCCTGCTGCCTTGTCACACTTGTGATAATCTGTGTAAGTATTTCCTAGGTCATGAACGGATTACACGAACCCGCCGTCTATTTAATATTCTGTTAGGGCAACGCACAAGTAAGGTAGTATGAAGACTATTACAAGGCCCCTAAGAGTATATTAAATGCGTGTGAAATACCTTAAGAGGGATCAACCATATAAAAAGGGTAAGGTAGTATGAAGACTGTTACCCGATGGTATCCTTTCTACGCACTCGCGTTTCCCTAGACATGTCTACAGCGATACAGACAAAAGCTGGTTTTCTAAAGCCTAACGCGCACATTCATCAACAAAAAGCAACAGTAATAGGATCTACAATCCGACTTTCATGCAATCATAACCAAATACAAAGGAGGGTTTAGCCTCGCATGTTATAATGAAAGCAAGAAGATAAATCAATCACACAACACATAGACATATTGAATGATTATAGATAAATAACCTTACCTGAATTAAAACATGGATCCAAGGTAGTACAATAGGGTTTTGAGGCCCTAAAAATAACATATGAAGCTGCTACAAAGGCTAAGGTTCGTCTCCCTAAAGTTATACAAAGTTACACACTTGAAACCCTAAAATCGGTTTTATATTTATAGAGATATCGTTGCGACGGCGTCGCTTTGTATTCTTGACGTCGTCGCCACGTAGATGGTTCTAGATCCACTTTAAGTCGGCCACGTCCTGACGTCTTCGCTAAATCTTTTAAGCCGTCACCATGAATGTCATGACGCCGTCGCTTTATGGTTGCGACGCCGTCTCTAGGCTCTGAATGAATAATTCTTCATGGTTCTTGGTGGAGAGTCGTAGTCTTGTCCGTTTCTTCTTCAAATGAGCCTAAGTCACGTGTATTTCCTTCAAATATCATCCAAGTGCTAAAAACCTGAAAACAACCGATTAAGCACATAATCTGGGTATATTTGCATGATTTAAGGGGTTAAATAACCCCAAAATAGTGTATAAAATGACAACTCATCAAATACCCTTACACTTGGGATTTGCTTATCCTCAAGCAAATGGGCTTTTCTACCTAGACAATAGCAGTATTAGGGTCATTTAACCTACTCTTTAAAAGTATTTTACAACACAACTTTTTAGACCTCGTAATTAAAAGCATGGAAAGTATATACTAGCACCTCAAATAAGTGTTTGGGATTCTCTCTTTCTCTCGGGTGTATAATAAATTATAACATAATAGGAAAACGAGAAATCAACACTCATTACCTGTCATAGCATATAAATTACCATAGGCTTGGTAAAAGATCAAACCTCCACCGCTAGGCACAAGCATTATTCATTACTATCTATGAGGTCTTTTAAAGGGTTGTGGGGTGTAGGTGTAAGATAACATATATGAAAACGAAAACGGATGGGATACATTTAGATGGTGACTTTGGGTGAATTTGGAGTGGAAGGGTTAGCTAATTTTTTATAAGAATACACGTTGGTTTGGTTGCTAAGCCAAA